>JAIGNY010002351.1:437500-485000 GCA_020152595.1 Chiridota heheva
GAGGGGAGAGGTGTGATCTGAAGTTCAGGTGTATGAGACAGGTTAATAGAATATGCTTTATCGAGAGATCGGTGTTGCATGTAGGGCAGAGAGCAGGGGAGCCGAAAAGTAGATGAGAGAGAGTGAGAAAGGTGTGTCGGAGGCAGATGTGGGTGATAACAACGTCCTCCCTGTGGTTGCGACTATGCAAGGGACATTAGTCCGACTTTGGGTTTGATGGTGTGAAGTTTGTTACTTGTCTCAAAATTCCAGGAGTCTTGCCAGGTCTTACTGAGGTAGCTGGAAGTGGAGAAATGGAGGTCTGAGTGTGGAATAGGAAAAGGAGAGATGTGATTCGCCAGAGCATTGTTGGTGGCTCTGTCGGCTCTCTTGTTTCTGGGAATGCCAAAGAATTGTTTTCCCTAAGGAGGAAAGAGCGTGAAATTTATTGAGGATTTGTAGGATGAGTGGATTGGACCAGAGCATTTTGAGGACGCCAGTGAGGACGGATTTAGAGTTGGAGAAGATGATGAAGCAGGAGCGGAAGGAGAGTTCAACAAAGTTTTAAGGCCAGGAGGATGGCCTTTGCTTCAGCAGAGTAGATTGAGGCTCCATCGGGTAACCTTGAGGACAGGATGAGGCCGGGACAGGAGGTGGTGGCTGAGGAGCATTCCCATGTGGAGACATCAGTGAAGAGGAAAGAGAAGTCGTGGAAATGTCTACTGAGTTGGCAGTATTTGGAGTGAAAGAAGGCTGGGTTGTGGAGAGCTTTCATGTAGGAGTAAAGGCCAAGGAAATCCTTGGAGGTATTGATAACCCAGGTGGGCGTGGGAGGGATGTGTGCCTAGCAATCGAGAAAATGTTGATGTTGGCTGGTGAAGTGAGAGTGCATCTGGATCAGTGAGGATACAAAGAGCGAAGGAGAGGCCAGTCCTGGTGCACCTGAGGTCAAAGGGGAGTTCATTGGGCTCTACGTGGAGACTGGTGAAGGGGATGGTATGGGTGGCGCCAAGTTACAGTATAAGTTACAGTGAGATACGCAGATATGAGTTACGCAGATATTGAAAGCTTTACTTTATCTAATATTCATTCAATTATTACACAAATCTGAGAAACATTTGGCAAAGTTGGGATATAAATAAGACTTTAAAATAACAGTAACATGTCACACTGATGGTGACAATGGAACCTTTTAGGTACACTTGATGCATGAAAGACAATAAAAACCAACGGCTTATGAGAAGTCCAAACACCCTAGCTTGAAATCTGATAGCTCCAGTTGAAAGCAATTTCCTAAAGCAGATTTGAAGAGCACAAACCAAACACGAAATGTACACAGAGGAAATGACTAAGAAAGAACACAAGTACTTGCTGATTAAAAAGCCAATAACAAGAATGAAGAAAACAATTGTAAATGTCATGTCCGAAATTTGTGTGTTGATATTTCAGATGCATAAGCTCTACAGCTCATACAGTACTAATAAGATGTGTACAGTAAACAAGGACAAAACCCTTCTTTTCTTAGAAATCTATGCACAAAGTACCAGATTTTCATCGATACAGAACAATACTCTGATTAAATTTTGGTCTTGATTAAATTAGCAGAGCTTGTAGAAGAAAGGGAATTGGAATTGTGCATAAAGTATGGGGGGAAGGGGTTGATGTCAAAGAATACTTTTGTGCATATGGGGAAGTACACTTCATGTGTGTACATGTATGTACAAAATAAAACCCCTTAAAAACAACTATTTAAGGTATTAAGTATTATTTTTCCTCCAATACCAATTGGTAGGCAGGAGATTGATGCCAAAGTGTACAAATTGTGCATCTGGGCAAAGGCGTAGGCCAAACATATCGGTCACTTATACTTAAGATGAGCAGCCCCAGAAGTGAATGAAACTGGTGAGATCAAATGAAAGATGATAGACCCCTAGCTTTGCTGTTTCACAGGGGCAGCCCACCCTGCTCCTCTGTGGGCCTGCCCTGCCCCTGGGGGTCCGCCCTGCCCCTCATGAGAAAAAACTATTTTTTTTATATTATTTTTTTTATAGATTTGATTATCATTTTTACTTAATAATCTGAATTAACCTCATAAATGGAATACTTTACACTGATACAGAACCTAGAATGATAGACTGTTTCTTATCAGTCAGAATAGCTTCATTCTCAGATGTATGATTATAGCCAAAATCCTAAAGCTTTTTCACTAGGGATTTGAGCCTTAATGGTGCCCCTGGACTCCACGCCGAAAAGACGCAGCATTTTGCGCGCGCATTAATGTGCCCCTCAACAAGTTTAGCACCCTGCCCGTTTTTAAATTAAGCTAGGGGTCTGGATAACCTGTCAACTAGTAGATATTTGAACCAGGTTACAGTGTAGCTTGAGCAAAACACTTGCAATTTTCTAATGCTTAGCATCATAATAGTAGAACAAGAGAAGCTTTACTACCAATTTACAATTTTTAACAATTTGTGAAAATGGTACTTTAGTTAAGTTGAAAACTTTGCAAAGTAATATATAACAGACATCGCATATCCCCTTGCCACTATTAACACACCTTCCATCCTCTGTCCCACATGCCATCCCACCCTCTGTCCCACATGCCATTCCACCCTGTTCCACATGCCTTCCCATCCTACATCCGACCTTACAGGAAATCATACAGGAAATCTAGATGACTTTCCATCACATAACCCATATGCCATCACATCTAAAATCAAGATGACATCCAAACCACATGCCATCCCTTCTTGTACCACATGTCACCCCAACCTGTCTCACAGGCCATTTCGTCCTATCCTACATGCTATCACACCTTAAAACCAAATAGCACCCCACATACCAAGCCCTCATGTCCCACGTACTATGCCAGCCACATACCACCTAGCTTGATTTAAAAAGGGGCAGGGTGCTAGACTTGTTGAGGGGCACATTCATGTGCACACAAAGTGCTGCATCTTTTTGGCGTGGAATTCAGGAGCCCTCTTAAGGCTCAATCTTATGGTGAAGAAGCTCTAGGATTTTAGCTACATTATAATCATACAGTACCTCTGAAATAAAACTATTATGACTGATAAGGACCAGTCATTAGCCAAACACAGAACAATTGCTTACTATGCTATCATTCTGTGTTCTGTATCGATGTAAGGTATTTCATTTATGAGGTTAATTAAGATTATTATGTTTAAAAAAAAAAAAATCTATAAACAAAAAAACACATTTTGTTCTCATGAGTTGCAGGGCGGAGTCACGGAGGGGTGGCCGCCCATGTGAAAAAGCAAAGCTAGGGGTCTGTGATGCATCTACCAAACAGAATGAAAATCCATTGCAGATTAAATAGAAGACTTATTGTTTTTCCCCATTCATCCCTAAGACACTTAATTACAAATTCTTTTGTTCTTTTGAAGGGTCAGAGCTACTGTTCGACTTCTTTTCATGCCAGAATAAATATATTATTGCTATTCACGTCAGGAATGCATGTTCTTTGAAAGCAAGAGTCACTATTATATAAATTACTATTCAAGCTAGCTAGAAAAATAGTTTGAATTCCTTTCCATGGGCAGAAATCTTTTGTTCCCTAGTAGCTGAACAAAACAAACAGTCGGACGGATGGATGATAAAGATGCTATATTCCCTCTTCACTAACTTCATTGGCGAGGGGATAATAAGGAATCTTGCTTATCACTAATATGCACTTTTGTATCATCTAGGGACTAAGCAAAGCAGTCAGATGGATGGACGGACGATAAAGATGCTACATCCCCTCTTCACTAACATCATTGGCGAGGGGATAATAAGGGATCTTATGCTTATCACTAATATGCACTTTTGTATTGTGTAGGGACTGAGCAAAGCAGTCAGATGGATGGACGGACGATAAAGATGCTACATCCCCTCTTCACTAACATCATTGGCGAGGGGATAATAAGGGATCTTATGCTTATCACTAATATCCATTTTTGTATTGTGTAGGGACCAAGCAAAGCAGTCAGATGGATGGACGGACGATAAAGATGCTACATCCTCTCTTCACTAACTTCGTTGGCGAGGGGATAATAAGGAATCTTGCTTATCACTAATATGCACTTTTGTATCATCTAGGGACCAAGCAAAGCAGTCAGATGGATGGACGGACGATAAAGATGCTACATCCCCTCTTCACTAACTTCATTGGCGAGGGGATAATAAGGGATCTTGCTTATCACTAATATGCATTTTTGTATCGTCTAGGGACCAAGCAAAGCAGTCAGATGGATGGACGGACGATAAAGATGCTATATCCCCTCTTCACTAACTTTATTGGCGAGGGGATAATAAGGGATCTTATGCTTATCACTAATATCCATTTTTGTATTGTGTAGGGACCAAGCAAAGCAGTCAGATGGATGGACGGACGATAAAGATGCTACATCCTCTCTTCACTAACTTCATTGGCAAGGGGATAATAAGGGATCTTATGCTTATCACTAATATGCATTTTTGTATCGTCTAGGGACCAAGCAAAGCAGTCAGATGGATGGACGGATGATAAAGATGCTATATCCCCTCTTCACTAACTTCATTGGCAAGGGGATAATAAGGGATCTTGCTTATCACTAATATGCACTTTTGTATCGTCTAGGGACCAAGCAAAGCAGTCAGATGGATGGACGGACGATAAAGATGCTACATCCCCTCTTCACTAACTTCATTGGCGAGGGGATAATAAGGAATCTTATGCTTATCACTAATATGCACTTTTGTATCGCCTAGGGACCAAGCAAAGCAGTCAGATGGATGGACGGACGATAAAGATGCTACATCCCCTCTTCACTAACTTCATTGGCGAGGGGATAATAAGGGATCTTGCTTATCACTAATATGCACTTTTGTATCGTCTAGGGACCAAGCAAAGCAGTCAGATGGATGGACGGACGATAAAGATGCTACATCCCATCTTCACTAACTTTATTGGCGAAGGGATAATAAGGGATCTTGCTTATCACTAATATGCACTTTTGTATCGTCTAGGGACCAAGCAAAGCAGTCAGATGGATGGACGGACGATAAAGATGCTACATCCCCTCTTCACTAACTTTATTGGCGAAGGGATAATAAGGGATCTTGCTTATCACTAATATGCACTTTTGTATCGTCTAGGGACCAAGCAAAGCAGTCAGATGGATGGACGGACGATAAAGATGCTATATCCCCTCTTCACTAACTTCATTGGCGAGGGGATAATAAGGGATCTTGCTTATCACTAATATGCACTTTTGTATCGTCTAGGGACCAAGCAAAGCAGTCAGATGGATGGACGGATGATAAAGATGCTACATCCCCTCTTCACTAACTTCATTGGCGAGGGGATAATAAGGGATCTTGCTTATCACTAATATGCACTTTTGTATCGTCTTTAGACCAAGCAAAGCAGTCAGATGGATGGACGGACGATAAAGATGCTACATCCCCTCTTCACTAACTTCATTGGCGAGGGGATAATAAGGGATCTTGCTTATCACTAATATCCATTTTTGTATTGTGTAGGGACCAAGCAAAGCAGTCAGATGGATGGACGGACGATAAAGATGCTACATCCTCTCTTCACTAACTTCGTTGGCGAGGGGATAATAAGGAATCTTGCTTATCACTAATATGCACTTTTGTATCATCTAGGGACCAAGCAAAGCAGTCAGATGGATGGACGGACGATAAAGATGCTACATCCCCTCTTCACTAACTTCCGAGGGATAATAAGGGATCCTTATCACTAATATGCAACTAGGGACCAAGCAAAGCAGTCATTAAAGATGCTATATCCCCTCTTCACTAACTTTATTGGCGAGGGGATAATAAGGGATCTTATGCTTATCACTAATATCCATTTTTTATTGTGTCAAAGCAGTCAGATGGATGGACGGACGATAAAGATGCTATATCCCCTCTTCACTAACATCATTGGCGAGGGGATTAAGGGATCTTATGCTTATCACTAATATGCATTTTTGTATCGTCTAGGACCAAGCAAAGCAGTCAGATGGATGGACGGATGATAAAGATGCTATATCCCCTCTTCACTAACTTCATTGGCGAGGGGATAATAAGGGATCTTGCTTATCACTAATATGCACTTTTGTATCGTCTAGGGACCAAGCAAAGCAGTCAGATGGATGGACGGACGATAAAGATGCTACATCCCCTCTTCACTAACTTCATTGGCGAGGGGATAATAAGGAATCTTATGCTTATCACTAATATGCACTTTTGTATCGCCTAGGGACCAAGCAAAGCAGTCAGATGGATGGACGGACAATAAAGGTGCTAAATCCCCTCTTCACTAACTTTATTGGCGAGGGGATAATAAGGGATCTTATGCTTATCACTAATATCCATTTTTGTATCGTCTAGGGACCAAGCAAAGCAGTCAGATGGATGGACGGATGATAAAGATGCTATATCCCCTCTTCACTAACTTCATTGGCGAGGGGATAATAAGGGATCTTGCTTATCACTAATATGCACTTTTGTATCGTCTAGGGACCAAGCAAAGCAGTCAGATGGATGGACGGACGATAAAGATGCTATATCCCCTCTTCACTAACTTCATTGGCGAGGGGATAATAAGGGATCTTGCTTATCACTAATATGCATTTTTGTATCGTCTAGGGACCAAGCAAAGCAGTCAGATGGATGGACGGACAATAAAGGTGCTAAATCCCCTCTTCACTAACTTTATTGGCGAGGGGATAATAAGGAATCTTATGCTTATCACTAATATCCATTTTTGTATTGTGTAGGGACTGAGCAAAAGATAATGGCCAGCTGTTTACTTTACCTTCACCTAACTAAATAAATATTTAAAGGTCAATATCTTCTAAGATCGTAGTAAGAAAACACTGATTCCTAATATAGTATAATTTCTGATACCACCTCAAAAACTCACTGAAATTATTGTCATAGTCAATATCACTATCATCTCTGCATAACCATGATGTTATCAAACAAGTGTTTTGGGGGACCGTAACCTTAATGGCATATTCAAAGTGGGTTTAAAGGTTGAAAGTCAAATCAAGAATAAGGAAAGGATGCCATTAAACAACAACCAATTTAGACCTTTGAATTTCAGGCCAACCAATCGTATCTAAGAACAAGAAAATTTCAGATTCTGTTTGAGTTAGTATAGGTACCTTCTGTTTTCTTAAAGGTGGGTCTGTGTATTAAGCTTGAATATAGTACTGTTGATGATTAGCAATTAATTGCTAATCACTTACAACTCTTCAACAACGTTTAGTACAACTTTGAAGTAATTAATCACGAAAATACTATATGGGTTGCTAATGTAGTGACAATTAGCAACACTGAAAAATACTGTAAAAAACTAAAAAAAACCTAGAAGTTATGAGCTATATACTGAAAACAAACCTCTGTATGCTTAAAATGCATGAAAATGGCAATAAAAATCATGCAAATTCCTTCATTTCCATTATTATTAATCGTTTATAATCTACTGCACGTTCAAAACTAAATTTAACTAAAATTGTTGGCGTACTTTAACTCTTAAGAACTGAAACCTGATTTGACAGGCCTTAGCCAATGCTGTACTGGGGTATGGTCTGTACATAAATAATTTTGTGAAAGACCAGGTGGAAGTTCAGACTGCCAGAATTCGGCAACATTTCTTATGGATATCTTTTTTTTACAACTTTTTGAATGTCATCTAAACTACGGATCTTCATTTTTAGGTAATTCTATCAGCTTAACGGGTAATTTTAAGACATGATATTTGGATTTGGTGAGATTCTTTGCCTATTTGTGGTCTGAAAATGCATGGTATGTTTGTGTGGGAACTGGACCAATTCCACAAAGAAAAAAATTGTTACCAATTTTTGGGTGAAGCTCGGTTGCAATTAATTGCTAAACGCTCGCAAATTTTGGCAATTAATTGTTTAGTAAATTAATCGCAAATCAACAGCACTACTTGAATACAGTACTGTAGGTTGCAATTTCACTGTTCAAAGGATAAGAAATGACGAATAGCTACTAGTTACCTATTTTTGGGTGAAGCTTGGTTGCAATTAATCGCTAAACGCTCGCAAATTTTGGCGATTAAACGTTTAGCAAATTAATCGCAAATCAATAGCACTACTTGAATACAGTACTGTAGGTTGCAATTTCACTTTTTAAAGCATAAGAAATGACCAATACTTACTGGTCAAAACAAATCACCTAACTAAAATCTAGTCCAAAGTGTCTCGTTTGATTCTTCAGATATAGTTTGCTTGTTGCAACAGAACTAACTCAAAAAATAGGTAAAGTAATTATGGGTCAATCCTATCAATTCAACAAGGGCATGACACCCACTATCTTAGATTTGCTTGCAAATTGACACAATTGTTGCAAATCATGTAGCTAGAACACTCCCAAAATTTGAGCTTCATATCCTTTATGGTTTATGAGATATGGTCACTCACATTCAGCCCATTTTTGGCCTATTTTTTTGGAAATGGCAGCCATTTTGAATTTGTATCGATTGCAAAGTTATGCCCGTACATGCTATAGCTCTAAGGTACCAGGTTTTTTTTTTGAGGTGTAGAATTCAAAAATGGAACAAAAATGAAAAACTAAAAAATTAGGTTTAAGTGAAACTTAACATTACGGCTAGCCCTGGTAATATGTAAAGTGTCATTTTTTAATTCTACACCTCAAAAAGTAGCCTGATACCAACTTTTAGAGCCATAGCATGTACGGGAAAAAAGTTGTATGTACGTTTGTAATTGATAAAAATTCAAAATGGCCGCCATTTCCAAGAAAATAGGCCAAAAATGGGCCAACTCTGAACAGCCATATTTCAAAAACTATAAAAGATATGAAGCTACAATTTTGGGGGTGTTCTAGCTACATGATTTTTACAACAAGTTTGCAAAATTGAATTCTCAAGCAAATCTGAGATAGTGGGTGTCATTTTCACCTTTTCCTAGTGAATTGACATGAAATGACCCTTATATCATTCAGTCAATGTCAAGAATTTCTTTATACCTTTTACAAACCTAAATTTTGGCAACCAACAAAAATAGATGTTTCAGAAGGCGGAATTCTTTGGATTGATAGAGGGTTACAACAAAGAAAATTTTTCGTAAGTGCTGTCATGACATATCGATTATCGCAATATCTCTTTTCCCCACGACATAAAATATGCCTCTCGCGATACCAAAAACAAATACTCTACTAAGAAATTTTTGCGCAACTAGGCTAGGCTACTCCATACGTTATAATTCTAACGTTACAGTACTTAATCTAAAAGTCAAGTTTAGGCCATTAAAAATGTGCAAAATAATCGTGAAACATAGAAACAACTAATCAAAAATCATGCTCCGTCACCAAACACCGTCACCACACACCGTCACTGGCATGCGCCGATGTAAGTTGGCAAAAAGAACGGTCTAGAAAATAGCTCTAGAATGTGCCACTCGGGCTCTCACTTCCATAACTCATGGTCACGTTTGGCTGAATTTTTTTGAAAATGTGCTCGGGAGGCGGAGCCAAAGATGGGGCACCCAAAACAGCGATAATATCGCCACATGGTAGAGTAAGGGTTAAGCAGTAACAAAACCACAAACCAAATTCGATCCAAATCCAGTCTCAGTTCTTCAAATATCTTGATAACAAACAGACAAAACAAACAAACAAATTGACAGAGGCAAAACCATAACCATTTATAAAGCGCATAATGCACAGGCTTCTATGCACATAAAACAAAAACATGAGCAAAAGAAATAACATACGAATAACAAGTAAAATAACAAAAATCAAGGTTCAAAAGCAGTTGCGAAGAAATGAGTTTTAAGCAAGATTTTAAGTTGTTAAGAGTTTTTGCCTGATGGATGTGGATAGGGAGTTGGTTCCATATTGAAGGGGAAGCATACTTGAAAGGTCTTTGACCATAATATTTAGAGACATGGTTGATAGTGACAGAAAACAGCAATTTGCTTGAAGAGCGAAGTGAACGACGGGCTTGATAAGGTTGCACAAGTTCATTTGGATAAGCAGGAGACATACTATTGATTGATTTATAAGTAAGAAGCAAGATTTTGTGGATCACTTAGATAAGCAGGAGACATACTATTTATCGATTTATAAGTAAGAAGCAAGATTTTGTAGATAATACAAGATTTAACAGGAAGCCAGTAAAGTTCTCTAAGGATTGGAGTGATGTGATGAGATTTTGAAGATAAGGATATGAGACGTAATTTGATGGCGTTGGAGTTTTGCAAGTTCATGTTTGGGTAAAGAGTTACATGTACATGAATCCATCCAGCCTAGAAGTTACAAATGCATGAACAAGTGTATGAGTAGTCTTAATGTCAAGATAGTGGCAAATTTTTCCAATTTTGATTATTGCTAACATGACAGCCTTACAAATACTGTTGATATGGTATGCTTAGACATACAAAGTGATAGAACATAAGTATATATATATATATATATATATATATATATATATATATATATATATATATATATATATATATATATATATATATATATATATATATATATATATATGAAATAGACATTACAACATGAAATTAAATTAATTCAAAATGGACATTACAACATGAAATAAAATTAATTCAAACTTCTCAAAATTAATCTCACATGAATTTGCTAATGGAAAAGACTGTATTATGAAAAAACTTGCAAGAAGTCAAGAAGAAGAAGAATGCAGAAAGTCCAAACGGACATATATTTTCTGAAATTACGCATCATTTGAGAACATTAGAGAAAATCCAATTGTTTTAAGCACAGTACATACACATGGCTCAGCAGTAATTGACAGATTTAAATACGATAACAACACAACATGAGAACAAATTATTTTTGAATGAATTGATATGCGACATCAGTACAATTTGCATATAAATTTTTCTAATATTATCACTGATATTTTGTTGTAATACTTTATATCTATAATTCCTGCAGTAAAAGAAATTAAGGTGGTAATTGCACCTTAAACATATACAATTAAGTTTAACTTGCGACCACGCAAACGCATTGTCACTACTAGGAACAGTCTGGGCTTAACGTTTACTTAATTAAGAGACTAAACTAGGCTGGAAAATCCTAGAATAGCAGTTTAAAAGACAGTACAACAATAGGACAAAAGCTCTTAATAATTTGAGAAGTAAATTTAAATCAATGAAATATTCTGAACATTCCTTAACTGAATGAAGACATAAAAAATGGAACAAAGTCATTGAGCACATGACTTTATAGGCCTAAGGTGTTTTCTGTACATACAGTTTAGGCATCATGTTGTTATCAAATTATTCCCTCTTGAAATAATTTACTGTGCATAAAAAAGATATTTCGGAATTATAGAATGCAGTTTCACTGCTAAGCTCACCCTAGAAGTGGCTGTTCACTTTAGAGGTCAAATGTCATAGCTACCAGAAATCTTCATTGGGAACAATATTTAAGAACAACACATTATGAGCATGTTTTTAATTTCAATAAGCTGGAAGACACTGAAATAGGGCCGTCATTCCTTGTCAGGAAAATTTAGTACATTTTGGGAAAGTTTGCTTCTTGTCCCCCTCCCCCCGTTTTTAGATAAGAGGCCATCCCCCCTCCCCTCTTTCCCTACACTTTCCAAATAAGAATTACGTATCTGCACTGGAAGTAACTTCGGAAGTGGCTGCGCACTTCCATGGTAGTTTAATTAGTAGTACTGTATGATTTTACCTTCAGTCTGAAGTTCTCTGGTAGTGGCTGCTCACTTCCCAGGTCACACAGTTTGACCTTGGAAGTGACTGCATGGTCATACCTTTCAGGTAAACTGCTAATGTTGCTCACACTGAAAATCAGCAAACATGAGAAAATTGATGTTCATACTGAGTCCTTTTAAACAGTTCAGGCCTAGTATTACTAGTGGTCAAGTGGTTGTTTCTTTGTTTGATGAGACCTTAACGGCACCACAACAACCAGGGTCAAATTGTGCCTAAGAGGTTAGATCATTCTAGAGGTAGGAAGGAAAGAAAACAGTGGGAGATTGAGAGAAATACAAGAACTAAAAGTCAGAAAGCTGGGATCGAGAGAGGAGGTGCATGGGTGAAGAAAAACAAATTAGAGAGGGAGGTGGGAGAGGAGGACTAGATATAGTTGTAGAGGGAAGCATGATGAAGGAAGGAAATAATTTTATCCGGAGGGGTTTTCTGGAAGAACTCAGCAATTGAGTTGTGTGGAGTGAGGGAAGCTCTAAGAAGGTTGTACAAGGATCAAGCAAGGAGAACGTGATGGACTGTGAGGGTGCAATGGCAATTGTTGCAGAGGGGTTGGGGGGAGCCTATAAGGAGGTGGGAGTGAGTGAGGTGGGTGTGACCTATTCTAAGCTGGGTAATATGAACGTTGTCGACATGAGAGAGGTTGTTAAGGGTGGGTTTGATTGGAATAGTGGGCTGGATGTCTTGGAGTTTGTTATCAATTTGGGAGTCCCATGAGGTTTTCCAGCGGTCACAAACAAGGGAAGCGATAGGGGGTTTGATGTCAGAAAGGGTTTTGGGAAATGGGGTAGGGGGAGGTTGAGGGCAAGCTTAGAGACTGCATCAGCCCTGTCATTGCCAGGGATGCCAACATGGCTGGATATCCAGAAGAAAATAATACTTTTCCTGCAGAAGGTGGACGAAAGGAGTTTCCTCCGGAGGAGGTGGGATGTAAAGTTATCCCATTTAAGATTGAGTAAAGAAGTAAGGACAACCTTGGAGTCGGAGAAGATGGCAAAGTGGCTGAGCGGAAAGTACTCAATAAAATTGAGGGCGAGGACTGGTTAAGGAGCAGTGTGGCTCAGTGGTATAATCAGCGGCTTCCTAACCATGAGGTCATAGGTTCGAGTCAAGCTCAGAGATACAAAATTGTGGTCTAGTTTTCTGGGTTGTAGTTTTCCATTTGCAATCCCAAATCATAGACAAAGCATTGTGCATTGCGCACGAGACTGGCATCTCCTATAGCTTAGGAGTCTTGCCGAGTTCCCGTCAGGGAGGATCATGTACAACCAAACAAAGTGTCAACTTTGTCTTGCAGTCATAGGCCTATGGGTTCCCAGGTTGAATCCCAGTGGAACCAGAGAGTAGCTATAGAATACCTCGCCACTCGGAAAGTATACCTTTTTTTCTTTTTTGGAGACAAGTCGACTCAATATGTTTGATGGGGGTTTATGTGAGAGTGAAGTAAATATAAGTTAGAAACAGGAGTATGCAAGGTATGTATGGTTGAGGTTTATCTTTAAATTTGGGAGACGCCGACGCCGTGACTCATTTTCCTTCAGATATGAGGGGGTGTATGTTTGATGGGGGTGTACCCTATGTTTTCGTCTTGGAGTTGGAGACGTTGTCACCATGAAATTTTAAGTGGAGGAAATGAAGCACAGCGCAACATAGCACACAATTGTGACAAGAATAGGGGGAAAAATTAAACAGGAAGTCTACGCTGGTAAACCACAAAGACAGCGCCTCTGGAGACGCTGTGAAGTGAAGTTATACTAGCCTAGGGCCTATGTGGCGGCTATAGCTGGAACCAGTGTTCTGTAGATATCCTGATGTTGATATTACATTAAGAAATCTATCAGGGCGCAAACGTCTAATCAAACCAGTCTGTTTTACGTGGCCTGAACTAATTAGACCCAAGGAATTATTTGCATGATGCATAGGCCTAAGTTAGAGGGCACTTCCGTACGTAGCAGCGCACCCTCTTGCTAACTCAACCTAACGTTAAACACTAACGTTACGTTAGGCTAAAATAAAAACATTACCCTTCGATGAGTGTACATGCTGAAAACTGTGCAATTCTGCAATATAAAATATCAATTTAGATATCAAATACTCTAGAGTTAGTTTAAATATAAAATGCACCATTTTTTCCTACCTGACGGAAAAGAGAAATCATGCACACGGGAAACTGGAAAATTTAGGCATGTCCCTTGCGACTGAACTTCAACTTAACTTTGTTTGTGTACAAGCGCCCTCAACTTCGGGATTTGGCATAGCTTGCATATTCAAACAGGTTGTCTCTAGCTCTCAGGAGGCTGGGAGGCATGGGGTTGGGGAAGTCTGAAAAGGGCGGATTCACATAAAAGTTTTCCGATGATACTTTTTTTTACCATGAGATAATTCTTAGTCACGGTTTATGTAGATTTTCTTCGATTTTCGGGAAATTTCATTCAATGTTTGAGAAATCTATTTCAATAGTTTGGAAATTTTCTCAATTCTCGTTTAATTTTCAGAAAATTTATATTTATTTTACAAAACATTTTCTTTAAATTTTCTGAAAACTTTTTTGATTTTTGTGGTAATTTTTCTTCGATTTTCAGTCAATGTTCTTGAATTTTTGGGAAATTTTCTTCAATATTTGTGATATACCTTTTAATTGGGAAATTTCTTTCAATCTCGTCAAATTTTTTTAAATTTCCTTCATTTTGGGGCAAGTTTTCTTTAATTATCGGTAAATTGATTAAAACACAATCAATATTTCCTTCAATGTTCGGGATATCTCTTTCAATGTTTAAGAAATGTATCTTATTTGCGGAAAATTTTCGAGAAATTTCCTTTAAATGTTTGAGACAATTTCTATTCAATTTTTGTTACATGTTCTTCAATTTTGTAAAATTTCCTACACTTATGAAAAAAATTTCTTCGATTGTACAATCTTTGGAAATTTCCTTCAAATGTTTGGAAATTTCCTTCAACGTTTGGAATATCTTTTTCAAAGTCTAGCAAATTTCTTTCATTCTCGTCCAAAATTTTAAAAAATTTCCTTCATTTTGGGACAATGTTTATTTGATTTTCCGTACATTTTCTTAAATTTTCGGAAAAACCTTCATTTTGGGGGCAATTTGTATTCAATTTTTGGTCAATTTTTGGGACATTTCCTTCAATGTTTGAAACAATTTTTATTCGATTTTCGGTACATTTTCTTCAATTTTCGTAACATTTCCTCCATTTTGAAATTTTTTTCAATTTCATTTTGGGACAAAGTTTATTTGATATTTTCGAAATACATTTTCTTCAGTTTTCGGGAAAATTCCTTCATTTTGGGAAAAAATTTTTTGGACTATTGGTCAATTTCCTTCAATTTTTTAAAATTTCCTGCAATGTTTGAGATATCTCTTGCAATTTTTAGAAAATTTATTTCGTTCTTGTGCAATTTTCTTAAATGTTTGGAAAATTGTTTTCATTTTGGGGCCAATTTTTCTTCGATTTTCATAAACTATCGGGAAATGTTTTGTTAAAAAATTTTGGCAATTGTAGGGCACTTTCATAAGGAAAAGTTTGTTATCTTTAAATGATCTCGGAAAATGTGCCCATTTTCCTACTATTGGGTCAGTAACTAAGGGGCGCTTCATTTTGAAAGGGGCACTTCACTTTGAAAGGGGCACTTTTGTAATATTTGTTTATAGTCATTTTTCGGAAAAGTGGAGAGGACGCATGCCCCTGGCCCCGGTTCCTATACCTATGGGTACAAATAAATGTATTTACGCTTAGGAGGGATTTGGGGTATTAAGGGGAACCCCCTCATTTTTTGCAGAATTGTTATCTTTGGTTTGGTGATTTTTTTTTATCTAAGTTTAATTTTGTGATTCCCCCCCCCCACTTTTGACTTTGTTCCACCACCCCTCCCCCCACCACCACCACCACCACCACCATTATATATTATTATACTACAAAAGTGCCCCTTTCAAAATAAAGTGCCCCTTTAGTATGTAATTACTGACCCAATAGTACGAAACTGGCGGCTTTTGTCAGTTCCATGTATGGAGGGAATGTGCAATCATTGAAAAAGTGCGCCTTTGACTTTACTTTGTTGTTTTGGGCATACTAATTCTACCTACATTTTTTTTTTGAAGAGGGGAGGGGGACTTATGCATATGGCTTGGGATGTGCCCCCTAAGAGGTCATGTCCCCCACTTTTCGAAAGCTTCCTACACCCTTGATTTAAATATAATACTTCTCTATATATAAATAAGTTACATTTACGCTGCGATGATTTCTCTCCATCTTGACCAGTCTTGGGCAAGATGTTGCGCGTTGCCCAAGGAAATGCCCAGCTTGGTTAGTTCTGCATTGAATGTCCAACGAAAGGGAGATTTGGGGCGTCCATGTTTCCGTCTGCCAGGTGGTGTTCTACCAAGAGCAACCGGTATCCGGTCAGTTTCCATCCTTAGAACATGCCCAGACCAACGAAAGCGTCTACGTTTTATTTCATCCACCACACAGCTGTCTCTGTTTGATATTTTCATGAGCCGGAATAACTTTTTGGGGCTTTTTTTAGGCCTTTTTGAGTCGTCCATTATAAAGGCTGCATGTCGACTTTCACAATTCGCCAGCATTCGAACTATACAATAAAACATAATTAAACAATATAGATTAAAACTCCTTTACAAGAAAGTGGTCACAAAGAGTCTTACCATCACAAAGCCGATTCTGTCCTCATTTAAAAGATAACTTGCTCAAAAAATGTTCATAAAGTATACAAAGATACCTTAGATATCCCTTATATAATAATCAATCCATAATTATGAAATCCTAATTCTGATTAGTTGTCATTTTCTCTTTTTGCTAATCATTGGACTGAATTTCGAAAACTATATAAATGTCTTCATTTGATTCCGTTGCAGCTATATGATTATCCAAGTACCGCCGACTGTTACTGTGTTATACGCAGTATGAGGGTGTTTCAGCTAACGTCATGAGGTCACATGACTTTATTTACATCGCCATTTTGTCGGTTAAAAAACACTGTCGTCTGCTGTACACTTAATTATATTTACATACGTTTGCATGTTGTTAAACAAGATAATTTTTTTGTAAGGTAATTATGTCGGAACCTTGCTGTGCCGTTGCTTGCACTAATAGATGTGTGCGGGAGAATACAAAAGACATTTTCTCGATTTTCGACGTTCGAAGTGGTTTTCTGCTGTACGACGGGACGGCTTTACGGCTCATATGATTTGCAGCGAGCACTTGTAGGCTTTGTCTGATTATAACAAACAATCAGCTGGCGTTAAGGTTAAAGTTACTCTTCGTATGCCCGGTGAGTATATACAACTTAAGAAAAATGTGAAGTAAAATCGGAAGCGAACAAAAAGTGCAATTAGTAAAATTCGCTGAACTGGTACTGGTAGGTTAGCATGTAGTATGTTTGTTGTACATGTGATGTGACTGAGCAGTCTGAAGACGGGTAAAACGCAACGACGCCTCCGCCCTGCAAAATGGAGTCCAGTTGAGTTAGAGTCACGTGATGAAATCCCTTTATTTTAATGGTTTTTATATTTGAAGTAGCGGCAGTCCCACGGAGGCTTAATTGAATAGTTTTCCCCACTTGCCACCGGAGAAGTATCGGCCTGCGCGGAAGAGACGTGTCCCATGGGGCCAGTGACGTTGGAAGGGCTATTCTAGAAATAGTCTAAATCATACTTTATTTCATGATTTGTTTGAAAAGTTTGAGGATTCTTGACGATTGTGTTCATACATCCTTGGCAAGACCACCAGTTGAGTACCTTTTAACCATATTGTACTTTGTTAATCCTTTGATGTTGCAAATGCAGAAATTTGATTGATTTTGAGATCATGTATAATGGTGTGCGCCTGTACAAATTTTCCCGAGGACAGTTGTGAGGTACCCATCAATAGCATACCCAAAAGCTCAACAAAGTATTAAAACATCCTAAAACAATTCTTGATTATATCTATATCGTTTCGTTGTCATTAGGACCATCAACGGCGTTGGGTATAAGAAGCTATAGCGTGGTGGGTCATGTTTCAATGTGTGTGTGGGGCATTATGGCGCCTCCAAAAATGGCTGATTGAGTTTATTTAAATAGATCCGATCCCGAATTTTTTTCCCGATATTTTTTCCGAAAATTGATGGAATATTCCCAAAATTTGAAGAAATTATCACAAAATTTCATGGAAATTTCCGAGAAAAAAAAACAATTTCACGAAAATTCAAGCAAATTCAACGAAACTAGAAGAATACGTCCCAAAAATTAAAGGAATTATTCCCAATATAAAGGAACTTTCCCGAAAATTAAAAGAAATTTCCCCAAAATTGAAGAAAATTTTCACAAAATGAAAAAAATTTCACGAACATTTAAGCAAATTTTACAAAAATGAAGGAAATTTCACGAAAATTGTGCCAAAATGAGCAAATGGAACAAAACTTTAAAAAAACTTCCCGAAAAATTGAAGAAAATGTCCCCAAAATGAAGTAACTCTCCGAAAAATTTAAGGAAATTTCCCAAAAATGAAAAAAATTTCCCGGGAATTGAAGTAAAATTTAAAATATTGAAGAGGGATTTCCCGGAGAAAAGATGTGCAGGGAAAATAAATTCGTTAAACCTTCATTATTGGGGGCCAAAATGGTACTTAACTTCATTAACCTCCATTGTGTCAAATCTAGGCACGCTAGTGGCAAAGCCCTCGTCCCTGGAAGCCCTGTTTCTCGTAATTTTTATAGTAACACATTGCTTTGAAATGTTTCAAATCTATGAGGCGAAGCTGCAAGTAAGGATGTAGGTATACATGATTTTAATAGCAGAAAATTTGTTTAAAATTGTGTCAAATCTAGTAAAAAGCTTCCGGAAGACCTGCATTTCTCGCGCTTGATATGGGACCAAACACCTTTGATAAGGTTTAAGATCCAGAATGTGTATTTCTTAATTTGATTTCTATGTATTATATATGGCGGATATAAATGAACAAAAGAAATATATTAACATTTATCTAGCAGTCTAGTCGGTAATATTAGTGAAATTCATTGGTTACGGTTACCAAATTATAAAGTGATGATCGGAACTCTCTACCCGCAGACAACCCGTGTACGTGTCTTGCGTACGTTCATTACTGTAAGTTTATTTCAGACAAATGCCCAGTGATCTTTTCTTCTTTGAGTTGTCTTCCTCTAGTCTTCCAGACGTTTCCTTTGTCGTTTGAGACGCTGCAGATTTTGTTATTGTCATAAACCTCTGTCCCTTTTGTGAACAGGAATTGGTAATCATGACTGTGCTTGCACGTAGAGCAGGTTCACAAGATCTAAGGTGTTAGTATTACTTTAGTTACCACTAAACATTTCTTTACCCTACTCTGATATTTCAACTCAATTCAAGGCATTTCTTGTGTGTCGTTTCGTCTGTATGCGAGCTCACCCATTTTTCTATGTCAGTTTAGCATCCTTCAAACAAAGACAATCTCGACCGCATATGTTTGTCAGTTGGTCTTTCAATGATCAACCAACGAATCAAAGTCCCTCAAACAGTTCTCCATATGTCTCAGTAAATATCACTTAAACCTGATTACACGTCTCACTGTTTTGTATCACCGTTTTGTTACCCCGGTTTCACGCGAAGCGCGAGAATATTTGCATTAATAAGTTTTACTTGTGCTTCGCGGCCTATTTTCGGACTCGTGGGCCTTTTTTGGACTGGCAGGTCTTCGGACTGGCGGGCCTTCGGACTGGCGGGCCTTCGGACTGGCGGGCCTTCGGACTGGCGGGCCTTCGGACTGGCGGGCCTTCGGACTGGCGGGCCTTCGACTGGCGGGCCTTCGGAATGGCGGGCCTTCGGACTGGCGGGCCTTTGGACTGGCGGGCCTTCGGACTGGCGGGCCTTCGGACTGGCGGGCCTTCGGACTGGCGGGCCTTCGGACTGGCGGGCCTTCGGACTGGCGGGCCGGACTGGCGGACTGGCGGGCCTTCGGACTGGCGGGCCTTCGGACTGGCGGGCCTTCGGACTGGCGGGCCTTCGGACTGGCGGGCCTTCGGACTGGCGGGCCTTCGGACTGGCGGGCCTTCGGACTGGCGGGCCTTCGGACTGGCGGGCCTTCGGACTGGCGGGCCTTCGGACTGGCGGGCCTTCGGACTAGCGGCAATTTTCGAACTGGTGGGACATCGCACTCGCCGGTATTTTTCGGACTCGCGGGCCTTTGAACTGGTGGGTAGGCACCTAGCAGAGTTCCAGCCAACTTGAACAATTTGGAAGAGCAAGGGTGTAAAGTACCTGTATCCATTAGGTTCGGAAACATCTTGGCTGACTTACAACCACGTATCACCACCACATGTATCTCCACCACAGGTGTCTCCACCACAATATGTAAAATGTGTATGAGTTGACTGGATAGGTGTTGCGATTTTCCATTATCAAGACATGCTAAGCCAGCCTGCAGATATCTGTTTGCCGTGCAAGAAGGGGGTGACGCAAAATGACAACCATCTACTGTGGTTAACAGCGCACCAACATCAGATGATGGGGTTGTGACCAGGAAATCGACTCTAATTGAAATTACTTGGCTGCCTCGTAGGTTATCAATCACAAAGTCAAGTTTAATATCTACCGCACGTAGAAAGCTGGGGTCGTGGGGAGCCGTATAAATCAAGATTATCTCAACAAACACTCTATTGTATTTGGTTTACGAATTCGTTTTCTTGTCGATCCCTTTTTGCTTTCAATATTAAATGTCGGTTGTACTACATGTGTAAAACGTAGTCGATCATCTAACAGTCTGTGTAATCAACTTTGTCTTATTAAAGGATCTCGTGTGTTCAAGACATCCTGGGCCCACACTGAATCGACGGCGGCTTTATGTTCGGTTAGCTTTGACCAAACAAGTTATTCATGATCACCAAATTAAGATTGGGCAAAATTAGCTGCCCTTAAAGAAGTCGTTTTATTAGACTCTGAATCATTCATCATTAATACCCTTTTAATATTTACCAAAGTGTGCGTATCCATGTATCAGAGATCACACGTCTGCATGTAGACGTCTAACAGTTTTAGAGCAAAAACAGACACATCACAGTAGTTTGCATTGGTTGTTCTGTACTAAGATTTTCTATTAATCAGGAAGTACTCTGGAGTTCCATCATTAAATGCTGAAAGCATCAGTTATTTTGCAATTCAAATTCTAACAAAATTGATAAAAAGTTCAAACCCACGACAAAGATGACAAGAGAGTGTGAAATTTATTCTAAACTTGAGACATGACTGCTATTTCTGAGAGTATTTATGTAATAATAATACGTTTTCTTTCAATTGCTAGTGGAAGATCTTTGATATATAGGTGCAAAGTAAGATTTTTGTAATTTGACTTAATGTACATACAAAAAAATGTTTTTGCCTTAAGAAATAAATCATTACGATTATTCCACCAGTACCGTCGATCCACCAGTAATTTGATTTTCTTGAGAATGGGAAATAGAAAGAAAATTATTTACAACACCAATAGCCGATATCAAGCATATTACCAAAACTAAACTAATTTCAATCGCTTTAAAACATAGAAGTTAATATTTTTGATTTTCATTTAAGCTTCGTTAATCAAATAATCCGGATATCAACCAAATGTGCTCTCGATTTGATGTCCCGATATATCAAAGACGAAAGAATTGGATGCAGGTTTTTACGTATTGTTTAGTTGTATCAACTATTACATGCGATAGCGTATTCAAGAAGGTACCGTGACGCATGCTTCCTATTTATTATTTCTTGATATGAGAAGAAGACCAACAAATGTAAGAATAATACGAATCTCGATCCCACTCATTCTTCTACAAAAGAAATAAATATATCTTATCCATTTTAATTGGATCCAAGTTTTTCAAAAATCTCAAAGTTGATTGAAAAAAAGATTTTACCCACATCCTTTAACCTTACAGGGAATGACTGAAAATAATGAACTGTCACTTATTACTAATATTTCCGCCATGTTGGTGACTGCATGTGTCAATAACAACAGTTGTCAGTGATGATAAAATATATCTTCAAAAGTGCTACCCCATTAGAACATTTTGTTTACTTCTAAATCAGTAACTACAGAGAAGCTTACCTGACTTCAAGGTTTGCGCTGATCAGAGATATCATTACATACAATCTATCTCAGATCATCATACATTTGTAATTAACTATCGTGCCATGTTTTGTTAACTTCCACATTAATGTCCACCAAGTACAAAAGTTTCAGTATCTTAATATGATGTAAACGATGCATTTCAAGGTGCCATGGAGAGATAGAGATTTCATATTCAACAGAAAGAGCGTTACATTCTGAACAGAATAGTCTTTCAATTACATCAATATACCTGTAGTTTCCAAGTTACATGCCTGATTAACTTTTGAAGAATTTTTAATATATGAAGAAAAAAGTGATGCACGAAAGCTCAAACTCTTTAGTACGACAAATTATTTGCATAATCCATTATAAAAAGGCCCTAAAATTCATAATGCTTAGTAATCATCTGTTAACAAGTCTTCATGAAACCTTTTGCTATTTTAATGTTTTATAACATATCGTTCCCAAGTAAGCTCAAGTAATTATTGCTACCTGTCCGTCCGTATATCTTGAAGTCCAATATAACGTGATCGATTACCTGCATTCTGTTAACTTATAAAACACTAGTTGGAGACCCCTACAATTGAATTCACGTGTGTAATAAGCAGACCCTATAACCACTAAGCCAGTCTCTCATCGAAGAGGAGAGTCGAAATCTTGTCAAGTGAATGAAACTCCACGATGATTGAAACCAGACTACCGCATTTAAACAGATTCATTATGTGTATCGCTTGATTACATAAACACATGAATAGTCATAAAGAAAGTTAAATAGAATATGGTACAAAATAATACAGAATTAAAAAAGTAAACATTTCGATATCTGTATGGTAAATTAAATTATACAAATATACTGCCTAATCTTACCCCGTGTCTTATTTATTCAAATTTGTCACCGATATTCATCAAATTTCTTTATGTTTTCCAAGTTTTTTTCCCGAACGTTGGTTTTAGTTAAGATGCTCTCAATTTGATCATTTTAGCTTGTTAAATCACTTTCAATATTCTACCAAGTCTATATTTCTGAAGATGGGCTTGTGTGCAACGCCCGAAGGCTGATCCTAAAACTCCCAAACCAGGGTATATTGTATTTTTTCAGTGACAGTTATTAAACAGTTCACTTGAACATCATAACTGAATATTATATAGCCTCCTAAGAGTCGGTGCTTAAGGTACGTTTCTCGTTTCTTATAATCATCACATATTAGTGTCAAGATATTTTCATCATAGAAATTGAACTCTTTTTACGCTGCAATGAAATTCACATCTTAACTCTGCATCAACTCTTTCCTCTACAATTCCTTCATATTCATGGAATACACAGGATCGTTCACTTCACGTGAGAATTTGATTTTTCTTCTTGAAAAACAAACTTCAGATTTGTTTGAAAAGACGAAAATATTTTAACATGGTATTTCTTGTTCAAACGTTGAACATCCACGTTGTCATAGTTACTACCTTTCCAATACACTTAAAGTGATTTGTTGTGCGAAGTGTATACGTGATCAAATTCTTTACGGTATCCACAATTGCCTAACTAGAGTGATAGCAGAGAAGACGAATACCGCGGAGCTGCTGAGTAGTGCTGAGCTTGCTACAAGTATCTCTCCCTGTAAATACGTCATCCCATTTTGTGTAAACTATTGATACTTCAAACAAAATATGATTTAATGTCTTTGAAAGCAGTGTAAGATTTACATTGGCGATAATGTCGACCGTTAGAACGCAAGGCTATTAATCTTTTAACTCTTGTCCGGTCATGCCGATAACAGTATTATAGGAATTAGAAAACCTTATATCATTGTCAGTGTATTTCGACGGAATCGTAAAATAAGACCAATCATAAAGAAAGCTTTCTGAATTACTTGAAACTGCACTTATATCACACTTATCAATAGCAAAGGTCTTGAAAGGAAAATGTAAATTATTGACCACAATCAGCGATAGTCAGTTGATACAATAGTAAATATATATGATACAAAAAGAACAGCGATTCATGGAAAGTTTTCCATCTCGATTTCGTAAAAATTGGGATTAAATGGTTAGATTCATTTGCGAAATATCTAGTTTGGTTTGGAGATTCTACGTTGAGCTTTATCAATCCAATCATTGATGAACTTATCTAGATGTTGTGGTACATTGTCGAAAGCATTGTTAATGGTTTGTAATCAGTGATTAAAACTGACATCATCTCTTGATAACCCTCTGTTTTCTAGAAATATTCAAAATATTAAAAAATTATGAAACAATTCAGGCCTAGATTACCTCATTTTTAGTGCTCGTACAAGCATAACGTGAGACGGTCGGAGGTATGCCAATATGTATCATAAATTTTATTACCAATTGATGCATATAAATCATACAAAAAGTATGGTTGGTGGAGTTAATCTTTGTTGTCTTTTATAGGGAGACGATCTTGTTATTTTAAGATACCTATTCGCTCCAGACATTTGTAAATACAATTGAGGTGTACTGTAAAAAAATTAGACCTCCTCGATAAGGCAAGAAAAGGTAAAACTATGATATGATGGTTTTCGAGAATATCATTTCTAGTAATAAAAAAGAAAGTACCTTCTTGTTTTGCAACATATTTTGAGCAGTTCTGCCGCCACGCTATCCTCTCAACCAAAGAAAGCTTTAAATCCTATTAAGACTCTAAATCTGTAAGACTTGTACTTTACTTATCCTTTTTGGTATAGCATTCCAAATTAATTCAAAGAAAACAGAACTTATGATGTCGATTATTCATCTAATGGATTAGATAGACATGACAAAACGTAATTCAATTCAGGTGTACGATCATGCAGACTCTGTAATTTCTCTAATTAAGTTTATAGATGATAATTTTTGCCATATCTAGAACAGCCTGATGAAACTTTTAAATTAGGCATTTTCCACATTTAATTGTAAAGTTGACGTCAACTTGCTAGTGTGATATTTGATTCAAATCACGCTACAACTAAAACTTTGAATGGTTCAGTCAACTGCTAATTTATGTGTGAGTGTATGTGTACATGAGGTTTTTGCCCGTACATTGTTTTGATTTTATGAGTGTTTATGACAACTCCAGAAAATGATGGAATATTTACAGATCTGGACACATTTTGTCAGTCATACAACACCATTTCAATATAAAGAAATAGATATTTAGATTGAGATTTGTTATAAGGGTGGCATGGGTCTACCTGTAGTCTATGTTACACTACGCACTGGTAAAGCTCTGATGGGAATCATACTGAAAGGCCTGATTTGGTGTAAAAGGAATCCAAACTTAAAAGTTATGTGAATAATATGTGAAGATAACATCAAGTGCTTGGGGATTTTTCTCGCCTACTATTTGAGTAAACTTTGGATTTGTGATTAGGTTTATGAGACGAGGATGAAAAGGCGTTGATTTTGGAGTGAGTTACATACACAGTTAAGGAAGCAGCAGTGGCAGAGTCAATCTCGTGTTTCACAGTTACAGTGCTCGATTCTTGGCACGAGTGTTGCGTTGTGTCCGTTAAGAAGACGTGTATTCAACATGCTTCAAGACTACTCATCTGCAGCATTGCCCGGGGGTTAAACTGCGATGGATTGGTATCCTAGACAGAGAGAGTCAAATAATATTTATTTCTTAAAACACAGGGTGGGTGGATGTGGGGGAGAGGACGCTAAAAAGTAATTAATCTTACAACGTTAATGATAGATTGAGATGAAAATGGATGCTACAATACCATTTTGACAGGGACGCAGTAATCAATATTTTGGAGCGTGACAGATCAGAGAAAAAAGTAATCGGATATCTTAGTTGCCAATGATCACCGTCCTTTCTTGTTACAGCATTATCTTTGTTTCTACATTACACCGTTACATTACGCAACAACAAGTTTATTTGTCACCATCATCGCTGTGTTTTATTACCATTTGACGTATCATACCCAAACGCCAAGACATACTTCATTACATGATTATGATGTCTTTTAAATGGAAATAATTACCACAGAGACGATTGTGTGTGGTGAATCAACTATGAACTCTTGTCCGTGTGCCAAACAGTTTTCTCCCTCATATTTTCATATCGATAACGGCGTTTGTATAAGCTACACACAATAGTAATCATAATACTAAATCTTTATCGTTTGTTTATGCTTAACACCATTTTGTTCTAATCTTTCTTCTTCCAAGTTTCTTGAGAAAGCAACAGCAAATTTCCGCAAATTTTTTTAGAACATATTCTGCCCATCCGGTGATAAATTGAATGTAATCTGGAGTTTTATTTTTATTTTTGAAAATAAATTTTAAAAAAAAGCAAAATATACCATGACCTTAAAAATGGAAAAGCAGTGTTCCCTTTTGTAACTTATTTGATATCATTTTAGAATTTGTGATATTATCTGAAAACTTTTGCATATAACTTGATCAGCATTTTGTGCATAAGTTCTAAAAACGTGAAATATTCCCCCTAATGAAAAGCGATTATGCTCAAAATCTCAAACTGTAAAATAACGTACAATATGTGAATATCAAGGTAGTTTCTTTGGGAATAAAGCAATTATGCTTCTGAGGCACATATCAAGTAAAATTAATTATTGTGCTTTATATTGTATTTTTGCTTAATCCCTAACTTAACCCCTTTGCAACGTCGCTCACTAAAAAAATGGTGGCAGCGGTGGGATTTTCCAATGGCGCCGTCGAAATACCTGCCCAGTCGGTAATATGCACAATCTCAGCGCATGGTAATATTGCTTATTTTTGTTTCAGAAAATTGTACTTTGATTATAAGGTTAAAGTTGCTACAGTGGAATGTTGTTTCAGATTTAAGTTTTAGTCAATCGGTATAGAAGTAATCAAAACGGACAAAACCAACAAGAGGCTCCACGTAACCATTTTTAAGAGTTCATGATTGCTGTTTCATGTCAAAACCATCGAAGTGCATGCTACAAAACATACTATAAAGTTTCTCTATGGAAGACATACACGTTCCATGGCCCGTTTGTAACACGTTTGAAACTCAATACTATTGCCACATGGTTACCGACAAAATCATTAACAGACTAAAATCTCCTCGCGTGTAATATGCGATGCGATACCTGCATACAATTAACGAAAAAGAAATATTTGAAAAATATTAAACAAATTAATTTCCATTCATCATGCAATCTGCAGAATGAATTATTGCATGAAACAGCCTCAAGTATGGCATTTTGGAGAAACAAAGTGAAAACTACCCGATTTTTACCTAAGTGCCTATACAAGAAGATATGAAATCTTTATTTCAAGCAAAAATTAATTGAAACAATTTTGAAGGTTATTATTCATTTTCAATGTTTGTTATTTCGACAATCTTACCTACATTCAGACTGCACTCAAGCGAAAAAACAATGCATTATCAACTGATCAATTTATTCTCTTTGTTCCTTCATCTCTTTCTTATTACCTCAACCCATTTCATCAAATTGAATGTTTACTTATGATAAGTCACTGAAGTAGATATTCGGTAAATTTTGAAATGCCAGAAGCAGTTAAATATGTCACTGTTTCCTACAGACCATATTAATAGTAAGCAAACTTTTTTACGACAAAATAATGCAATTGTTTGTGACAATTTTGAAAGTTTCTGGCCTTGTTCAGCTTATACGTCAATTTTATTATTTTCTTTATGTTTCTTTGTGAAGTTTATACTAAGACATTTTTTATTTATATGAGAGGTATCGTTTTTCACTCGCTTTTGGCTAATCTGTTAGCGAAACTAAATTCAGATATCAAAATATGTCGCCGATAATGTCAAGATCCTCAAAATGTCAATTAACGAACAATCTCTGAAAATTTGATGAGATTGAATATGTCAGAGATATGAAGTCTTATAATGAAATAGGAGCTGACACCATTCTTCTGCATTTGTTAATACATAGCTTCTGATAATTTCGGAATCTCTTAACAGCATATTGATGAATAATATAATGTTAACGAAACATGGCGCTATTTATCGAAAATTCTCAAAGGGTTTCAAATCCCAACACACTTAAGTTCGATACTACTTCATATCATCATTACAATGCAAAATAATAACTTGTTGGATTATTTATAGCAATTATTAGATATGGCTTAGGTATTTTGTGTTGTTGGAAGAAATATTGTACCAAAATCATAACGGTTTGTTTCGAAAATATCAAGATCATATGTTTTTAGATTTCAAAAATTAAGGTGCTGAAAATTGTACCAGTAACATTCGGTATACGTGGCAAATCATAGCGCTGAGACGTAATAAACTGGGGTGTTCTCCATAAGACTATGGTAAACACAACCTTCTGTGTTTGTTTTATTAAATTATCACGCTTACATCGAAGTGCCAGGTATATCATATTTGACATATATAAGCCTGGTCTTGCCGCGCTCCGAACGCTTCTCATCGATCTGTTGGCAAACACAGTATAAGTGGACACGACATATTCCGGAAGAGACCGAATGCGTCACAACGAAGGTAAAAGAAAAGCTTGATTGCTTTACCAACAAACTGTGACGTTTGATGTACTGGGCAGGTCCAAAGATATGAAGAAGTTTGGTTGATTCGTGAACTTAACATTTCGAAATTTTCTCTGAGAAAAGGAATGGAAATTACAAGACATACAAAAGAGGCAGATATTAAACTCTATGCTGTGCATTGCTTGGGAAGAGGGTGGGGCAGTAGGGAAAAAAGGATTATACCTTCCTCCAGTTAGTATAAAAGTAACATTATAAAATGGACCAAAACCGTGCTGCTCAATTTTACATTCAACGGAAGATTTACATATACACATATATATTATCAATGTTAAGATATTCGTATTCTCATTAACTCATTCTATCACTGAGCAATACTCGGTAATTTGATAAGTGTGGGATCAATTAAATGCAAATTTTTCCACGCCAAAAAAGAAACACGTAAATGTAAATGTGTCAAAATATCAAGGATAATGTATATATGTAAAGAGTTGGGGGAGAATGTACATTGGTATAACAGCCCTCGAGCAGCGATGTATCTAGAGTATCACACGATTTAAAACAAATTGAATTTCATTAGAAAGATACACCCTGAGTGGAAAATAACAGTATTGTAAACACCAAAATATTGATTTATTCAGAGATATATTACCGCTAAAGGTCATTATAAAGTCAGTTTATTTCTCACACAGTAACAGTCAGTGAGAATCCTGGACTTTTGGTGTAATAAGAAAATACACCAAAACTTGGAGCTTCGTATTCATTAAGATCCATGGAGGCCGCCATTTTAACTTGTGATAACGTTATATCAATAGGATTTTTACCAAGAGAACGGTGGTATTTGTGTAATGTAACGCATGATGCATGTACACGGTATCGGCGATGACTAAAGCATTACATAATCATGTGTCGAGAGGGCTGTTCAAAGGGTCAACGACCTGTCAACGGAAGTCTTTTGTTATTTTATCGCGAAGTCCACGAAGAAATTATTATTACACCAAAAGTCAAGGATTCTCCCCTACTGAGTAATTGGTATTCATAAACGTATATTTCGAAAGTTGTGGAACAGAAAGAGAATGCAATAATATTCTTTCATTCAAATTAGAAGGAACTGCTTGGAAAAAGAGAACGTGGTACTATGATAAAGGTTATGTGGCCAAAGTGAATGTCTTCTCCCAACCAACTAAATGTTAGGCCTATGCTACGGCTATAAGTTCTAAGAATTAGTAAACACGCTCCTAACACTAATCGTAAATAAGAAATATGATTTCATCTCGTTGCATTATGCATGCATGTAAAATGCTTAATGAAAATATTGCACGATTCAAGCAATAAGAATGTTATAAATTGTACGATGAACTTTTCACAAAGTGGCTTTAATTTGATATCAACATTTTTTTTATTTCTCGCACAACTACCTTTCAATTTTTGCCTCAATTTAGAGAACGCAGTCCGATAGTATACCGTTAGGCCATTTAGGCTATACCTAAGGAGCTATTTGTAGAGATACTGTTATTACATGAGTACTCAGGTAGCTTAAATGAAGCTAAAAATATAATTAATCCATTATTTTTGAGAAAATATTTCTTTCAACTAATCTAATTTTGAATTAAATCTTTTCAATAATTAAGATTATTCAAGAAGCGCCAGATATTGTTCTTTGACGTAAATAAGTAAAATCCACTCAAATATGGTATTTTACAACTTATGCAAAAGCTACATTTCATGCTAACTTGCGATAATTTTTCACAGCGAAAGTTAAGCTCAGTTGATCGAGCTAGTTCATCTTTGATATTTATACTATCATATCATATTTGTAGAGACGATGTTTTGAATGTGGTTCCTGGAAATGTTGAATACAACTTAAGATTAGTCGCTCTCGTTTCCAGTAGCCCGACCTTATTGTTGTTTAATTGTAATAATTACTTTTCCTCGAGACATCTTCTCCGTGTTATAAAAATTTCTTTTTTTTTTCTGTTCTGAATTTGCATAAATCGAGGTTAAAACAACAAATGGAGATTTCTAAAATGATTCAGTGAGAAATGTAAGGTTCTGCCCATGACACGACGATACTAAAGGGCAGCCGACAAGTGTGTTTGTTTGTGTGTGTTTTAGAGGATTTCATTGGACATTGATTAACAGGCATGTTTTATTGTATATATGAAGCTGTTGTCAAACGTTAGTGTTGTTTCTGAAGGTCATGGTTAGAGTTGAAATTAGAGGCACATTAAACAGTGGCCCAGTTAAAACCCAAAGCCAAAAGATACATTTGTGTGTATTGGGGGAGGGGGGAAGGGGGGTCGGAGGGGTTGTTCAATTTTCATGTCCATTTTCTGCCAGTTTGGGTTAGTTAATACCGAATACGTATGACTGCAGTTACAGTCATGAAAAGAAGTCACATACTAAATTGAAGCAGCCATGTGGGCATTGACAAACTATAGCTGCTAGTTTGGGTTAGTTAACACCGAATACGTATGACTGCACTTATGGTCATAAAAAGAACTCACATACTAAATTGAAGCAGCCATGTGGGCATTGAGGTCCAGTTAAAACCCAAAGCCAAAAGATGCATTTGTGTGTATTGGGGAAGGGGGAGTTGGGGGATGGGGAGTTGGATGGGTTGTTCAATTTTCATGTCCATTTTCTGCCAATTTGGGTTAGTTAATACCGAATACGTATGACTGCAGTTATGGTCATGAAAAGAACTCACACAGTCACATGCTAAACTGAGGCAGCCATGTGGGCATTACTAAACTATAACTGGAGGCGTTGCAGTACAATAAACAGTTGTAAAAAGCAGCGTAAGTCTTTCATCCTAACCGTATGTCTACCATAAAACTGCATTTCACAAGAGGTGGCACTACAGCGTAATCCTTGTCCTGAATTAGGCCTTTGCTAGGAAGCACCGCATCTTCATATCAAAAGTAGCAGGCTCGAGCCACCTTTTTTTACTCTGTCTCTGCATCTTTACGTTTACTATCTTTATGGTCAACTCAAGAAACTTGATTTGAAGACAAAATAACAACAGATAGGTACCAAATCAACTTAAAGGTATTTTCAAATGGAAATAGTCCTCTTACTATGAACGTCCACTTCTGTTGTTTTTGTTTGTTTGGAGGAGGGGGTGGGAGTGGGGGGGGGGGGAGTTTGAAGGGGAGGGGGGAAGATTATTCCAACAGATCACAACCGATAACCTATCATCAATTGTATGTTAGGTCTGTAGGTGTAAGTTAGGTGTGTTGTGTGCGGGAAAGCAATGCAGTTGTTAGCATTAATTAATCATTCAACGAAATTCATTAAGAGCCATTTTTTTTTAAATATTATGCCATGAGACGCTAAGTAAAAAACAATTAACCCTCACATGTTTGTTGAAGCCACCTATTAAGAGGCTTTTGAGTTTAAAAAGACAAAACAACATTTCTTATTTTGATTCATTCCATTTCTGAGGCAAATAACAAACAAAGATATGCTAGTAATAGCAGATGAGTTTAACAGGTTCGGTTGCAAATGAAAAGTGTAAATGGGACTATGCTTGTGAAGATCAATAAGATGTGTACAGAATTAAATTTCAACGTGAAGATGAAACTCTTTTAACAAAACAGATTTACATTCTTAATCCCCTTCTTCAGAAATACACAAAACATCCGGGAAATACCCAAAATAGTTGTGTAATGTATCATTAATGCAATAAGCCTGTGGGAAAATAAGAAGTGTATTAATCTTCTTAAGGTTTTAACACGCTGCTCTGAATAGACTTAAAAATAAAAAATCACACGTTGATACTGTATACCCATTGGTTGTTTAAACTGTGTCATTTTATCACATCAGATTAAAGAAATGGGATATATGAATAATATAGAGTTCTACATTTTCGTATCAAACTACATTGGATATTAAATCTGGGTAAATATTATGGTGTAAGATATCATAGTCAAATATCATGCAAAAGAAATAATCTGCATTGATATTGCAATATGTATCGCCATGTGCATATCCAAAGAGATGCTAGTGAGAACGACTCGCTATGCATTTCTACGTGTACCAACCTGGGCCGCTTTTCGGAGCCAAAACGGTTTACTTGTATGCAAGCATTGATACGGATTGAAAACTGATAACATATCAAACACGAAAGTTCACAAGATAACAACGCAATAAGTCCGAGAAAACATTTGCCTGATTCATTTCAGTTTACAAAGCCAAATTGCGGAGGGAATGAGCCTTTTCCACACTTACTTTGCTATTTGGTTGTTCACTGCTTCATAAATAGAGCTGATAGTTACGTATCAGTGCATACTTCGTGCATGCTCGAACGAAATCTTTACCTTCTGTCGCGCAAACATATATCATTAAATACATGCGCGAGCTTTCTTGGGGAAAGTCACGGGCAAACACACACAAAAAAAAGGCGCAGGCCATCGCATAACACGCTTGCGTTTCAATGCGTCAATGCTTTTAGATTAATTTGAATGACGCGCATCAATTATGGCTCATTTTCTGTTTTAGAGAGAAAATTTCATAATTGTACTACTTTTACTACTTTGATATCGAAAATAATTTTACGCAACATTTTGTGGACATGTGTTGAACGCCATCGGCGTCTTCATTGTGTGACACACGGTTTTCAATGCGCATGCTTGCCTGCCCAACTTCATAGGATTTGGTCACTACGTGATTTGGAAATGAAGATTCGTCCTTGAGTGATGCTAGTTATATTATATCAAAGTTTAGGATTATATAAACTCTATTAGAATATCTCAGCAAATGCAAATGAATTAATTATATACAAGTACCAAAGCTACATCAAATCTATATTCAAATCCCTCATCACGCCTTTTTAATCTTTGCATTTAATTTAACTGCCATGCATATCTTAGTTAACTTTGTACATATCACACCTTTCATACAATATAAATATGTAGTAAGATGGTCAGATAAAGCTATATAATCATATTTAGATGCTTTAGATCATATCAAGTTTTATATTGCCATGCATGTGAATTTATATCTGCAGGCAAGAATTGTATATTAATTATATTTGCCTAGATATTACCCACACTTCTCTACATGTTTATTAGGTGTATTCATATCTGAGCCTTTATAAGGTTTGCTATATGATTGATATTACGAGCTATAAAGCTATTCTGTCAATTTAAAGGGCTACAGGGGAAGAAATAAGCATCTGATATTAAAGTGATATATATTGTGTAACGTGTATCCCTAAAGCTATCGAAGGGCAATAGCTTGCTTTTCATCAAGTTGGTCAAACCAACACATTTTGTATAGACCTTATAAGGCTCCCTCCCACTCACAAGCGATTACATTGATTAAATTACATACAGCAGAATTTGCTTACACGTGAGGGTGTTGCACTTTTATCGTATTATCAATATATTGCAAATAAACTGACATGATCTAAAGTTGTAAACAGCCCCAAGTTACCTTTAATTGAACATCAATTTTCTATCTCCTATCTCTAAGGTAGATTATATAATTCAGTGTTGAATAATGAGAAAAGTGCGAGATGTCTGACGCGAAGATGTTTCATCATTCTGCGCATGAATGATTGGATGTTCTAATCCAAGTTAGATTGAAAAAAAAACACAAAAAAAAACATAAGACTAGCGGGCTTACTTTAGGCACGTAATATATACTACCAAACTACGGGCGCAAGATCAATCTTTGTATCCATGCATATGTTGATCTAGTAAATTGTGAAATAAATGAACTTGTAAGTGTTTTATGCAAAACAATGTAAGCATAATCCTAAGGGTCGTAATCTCATACACTGCTCAGATATAGAACATGCGTGTGACTTTTTCACTTTAGAATGCGATGTCGCGTAAAATTAACTTCGAATTTGAATAAATTTACATATTTGTCGTATTTTTATCTAGTAAACCAAGTACATTTTCTGACAAACAAATCAAAGACAATTACATTTGGGAATACCCCCCCCCCCCTCTTTCTCTCCTCCCTTTCTCTTTCTCTCTCTCCCTCCCTCCTCTCTCTCTCTCTCACTCTTTGATATCCAGACTCACTTGTCAAATCATGAAGAAAGAATCTTTAATCGGTTAATACGAATATAATATCAGTATATTTTCTATTGAAAATACTTGTTCTCATCAGAATAAATGTCGCCAAATAGTGCTTTCACCACATGCTGTTGCTATTTGTATCACCTTCAAGGTTTTACTGCGTTCCATTGAACGAATACGATCGAAGTTTGGGCCGAATTGATGGAACTGATACATTTTCATGATAAAACATATTTTGCCACTTTATTTTTACATCAGTCATGCACAGTGGTCAGGTGGTGTAGCGGTAAATAGATCTTTAGCTAGGTAGATTCAGCCGTCTGGGAGACATCCTCGATTGAGGGTTCAGCATAAACCCTCGATCAGGTTTTGAAAGCTATGAAGGACCCCATTAAGCATCATTCCCATCATGCAATGCAGGCCTACCACAGATTCTTAATGGCGTACCATTTTAAATCATACATTTGGAATATTGTGAAATATTGTGGAACATGAAATCTGTCCTAATTCAGTCGCCATAATTAAACTCACAAATTGTCCAGACTCTTTTGAAATCTACCAACTCAAATTTCGAAAGAATTTCGAAAACAATATTGAAAGGAAATTAAAATTGTGTAGTCCAAAATCTAAACGCATATACTAACTGACTAAAAGTAATATTTTACTAACACGGGGCCTAAAATCCCCTAGTCACCCCTTCCCTCTTCTACACCATTTTGACGACTGGATCACTGAAAAAGTTTACTTCAAGATTACTTAAATTCGTTCGTCATGGCGAAACCACTGCACGATATTTTACGCCTTCAACATACCCTTTCAAAACGTGATTTTGCTCGTTACATGTAGCAGAGTTTTTATTTTGCCAATATTGAAAACCAATGGAAATTAAATTACTTTTGCTTAATTGTGTTTTTGATATTAATTTGTCTAAAGATTTCAGATTTTGGATGTGATTATCGATAGAAAAGTTTCTATATGTCCCCCAGAGGGTCCAAATTACAAAGTTTGGATACGATGGAATTATATAGCTTTAAGAAGAACTCAAGAATTTGAAGCGCTTTCCTTTCATAGTTAAGGGTTTTAATGAATTCAAACTGCATCACGCAAGTTGCGCAAATTTGATCAATGTTCATTTCGTGAAAATCAGCTTCCCAGTGACAACAAATATCCAAGATATTGAAGAAACTAATTAAGAAATAAAATCAAGGACGATATCTTGGGGTGGATCGTTGTTAGATTCGCTTGATTTGTACATGCAACGTTTAAGATTGCTGTTTAATCCAAATGTAAAACATGAATGTTAATTGTGGTTCATTTTCTAAATTAAACTAATTTGTCATGATAATGAATAAATGTACGTGATTATAGCTAATAATGTTTTAGCATTATAGCACTAACAGGAACACAATGTCATTGTGAAGCGGAAACATTGTAAAGGGTTCTGATTAAGCCAAGCTACATCACACAAGTTTCGCACATTTGATAGATGTTCATTTGTTTGTTTATTTATCATTCCATACAATACAACATTTATATACAACATATGTAAAACAAAGTATTGAAACAAAGTAATACAAAATATTATTGATTACAATACTACAGTTTACAATGTTTACAGATAATTGATATATAACAGTTCGCATCTTAGCAGGAATGAAAGAAGATCTGAAAAAGGAAATAAATACTTGTCGAGTCAGACCACCTGAAACTAATAATAATAAAACAAAATAAAAATGAAAAATACAATAAAAGTTTACAATACAATACAATATATATATATATATATATATATATATATATATATATATATATATATATATATATATATATATATATATATATATATATATATATATATATATATATATATATATATATATATATATATATATATATATATATATATATATATATATATATATATATATATATATATATATATATATATATATATATATATATATATATATATATATATATATATATATATATATATATATATATATATATATATATATATTACAATTCATTACTCCGGTATATTACTAAGCAGGTGTTGTTTCAAATTATCTCTGAATAATTTAATTGTTTTGGCCGATGTTAGTGCTTTTGGTAGACTGTTGCACAAAGTTAATGACTGTGTAAAAAAAAAGGTGACTTACGTAATTCTGTTCTAGTTCTAATTTGGCGAAGATTATGGGAGGTTTTTGTTGTATAATTGTGAAGATCTGAATTGAATGATAATGCTTAATTACCGGTGTCTGGTAGAAGTGGATTAATAGCAAACTAGCAAACTGAAGCTTATTTAAGGAATTTATTGGCAAAATTTGTAATTTAACGAATAATGGAGGGGTATGTTCTATGTAGTGAGTGTTGCAAATAGCACGAACTGTTTTTTTTTTGCAGGACACTTAATCTCTAAATATGGACAGTATTACCATTACACCAAACTATATTACAATAGGACATAACTGCTAGGATTCAAGAATTATATAACATAAAAGCACATTAGTGGGTATAATTTGCCCAAGTTTACCAATAATACCAAATGAAATTACAATTTTTTACGTATAGAATTGATGTGTGGAGCACAGGTGAGCTTTTCATGAAGAATTACACCTAAACATTTAGCTCGCGTTGCCCTGCTGATTTGCATATTGTTGATAAACATGGCAGTATTCTTAAGATTTTTCCCACGAGCATGAAAAATGATAAAATTTGTCTTATTTACACTCAAAGAATGTTTATTACGATTGAACCACAAGGAAACGTTTGAAGTTCAGGATGATCTTTAAGAAACCAATTCGGTTATACATTATTCTCTTGAATATTTTTGACTGGAAGCACTGGTATTGGCCTATAATTAGATACAATTAAGACATTCTCCTGATATAAACATAGGAACGACTTTGGCTTTCTTGTCAATGCAATTATCTTTAATAAGAATAATGGTATCGTGTGCAAATAACATAAATATTACCTTATCGGACGTACGTGTAAGGTCATTAATACACTAAGAAAAGAAGAGGGCCAAGAATGGAACCCTGAGGTACACCACATGAAGTACGCTGAATGGAAGAGGAGCAAAGATTTACATTTACATACTAAAACCTATTGCTAAGATAATCTGCAATTCAGTCGTAAACATTGCCTCTTAAACCGTACTAATATAATTGATTAAGTAATATCTTATGGTTGACCGTGTCAAACGCCTTTGACAAATCCCAAAACATGCCTATTGTATAATCTTTTTTTGATCTAGAACCTTGGAAATAAATTAAACAATCTTCATTAATGCCATTTGAGTCGAATGTTTTTCACGAAAACCAAACTGTGCAGCTGAGAGAATATGAAACTTCTTTAAGATGCCAATTCGGTTATACATTAATTTCTGGAATATTTTTGACTGGAAGCACTGATATTGGCCTATAATTAAATACTATTAAGGCATCCCCTGATATAAAAATAGGAACAACTTTGGCTTTTTTCATGCTGTTGGGAAAAATACCAGCGCCAATCGAGATATTAAAAATATATGCAAGAATTTCGGAAATTTCCCCTAAATAACCTTTGATGGAATCTCATCATGACCAGGACTTTTATGATTATGTAAATAACTTATAATCTTGATAATCTCATTCTTATCAGTACAAGAAACATACATAGAAATAACACGGTAATAACCAATGATGGAATTTATGGTATTACAGCTGGGAATTTTACTTTCTAGCGTTGAACCGATATTTACAAAGAAGATATTTAAAGCATTTGATATGACCTGGGGGTCAGAAACATACCTTCCATCAATGAACGTTTGATCAATAATACAATTCTATTTCTTACTTCTGATAATAGAATGAATTATGTCCCACGTTTTCTTAATATTACCAACACTTTCTTTGATCCTATTGAAGAAATAAGTATGCTTTGTTTTCTGTAAATGAGCTAACCAGTATACATTTTCTGGGGTCACACGTTGGTTAGATTCCCGTTGGTTAGATTTCCTTGAAAACCCATTATGTAAAGGTGAACATAAGATAAAGGTAAGTAAAATCCTCATTTGGGCCATGAACGACCATAAGGTCGATGCATATTCACGGTACCCTGAGCGCAAGTGCATGAGAGCACATGTTTTCCCCTGGATAGAACCCTAGTCCATTGGAGATTAATTCCCAAGCAGTGTTGGTACTTATTTTACAACTGAGCTTGTGAACTGCAGCAACTGGAGTAAAGTGTGCAGGGCTCGCGATGAGAATCGAGTCTGGTACCTTTCCCACACGATCATGACTCCTTAACCACTGAGCCACTACAACTCTTATAGGTGAATATCCGTTCAAACATATTGTTGAACCTAATTCATATTACGTTAATGTTTATTGTATCCACCTTTTTAAAATTGTAATCTAAAATGTACATGACTTGCACATTGCGTCGCGAAATTGGTATGTAATAACTGTAACACTTAGCGTATTAGTTCATTTCATTTCCTAAAGATCACAAAGGTTTCTTGTTCCATTTCTTGCAACCATTTCGTCGATGAAACTATTGATTATCTTAAAAGTCGCTATTACCGATTGCAATAATAAGTGAATTTACATTACAATTTTGTAAAATTACATTTACAATAGGCCAACATTACAATATATTGATTTACGAATTTATCAGATTTTATCTTCTAATTCAAAGTAAAACACAAGCATGCCTAATGAACTTCACCGTTAATTCGTTATATATCATTATGCAACTTGTTATTTTCATGGAACGAGATAAATTGTTATAGACTTAGGGTAATGCACAATGTTCAACACAAATTTAAGGGCGCCCCAATTAAGCATGCACACTAGTGAGAGTTATGGGTTTTAATCTTATCGTCTGGTAGGGCAAGTACATGATAAACCCGGTGAATGATTGAACCATCAGATCCACTCAACCCCCTACAGTGCTTCACAATTTCCTTACCTAATACATGGGCTTTCAATATTCTTGACTTTTCTATTTTTGCACATTTCTTTAGGTGTTGTTCTGAGCATTTAGAGACAGCACGCAGTATGCTTGGCCTTAATGTTTCGCATTACCACCAACTTCCATACATGTTAGATTTCATAGAGAAAAAAAATATGCTCTGCTATACTCTCCCTTGTGGAAAATGGATAACGTTGTTTTTAATGTGGAAAGGGAAGTAACACTTCAACAGAACAGAGACATGAAAAATTATATATATATATATATATATATATATATATATATATATATATATATATATATATATATATATATATATATATATATATATATATATATATATATGTATATAAATATATATAAATATATATATATAATATATATATATATATATATATATATATATATATATATATATATATATATATATATATGTATATAAATATATATAATATATATATATATATATATATATATATATATATATATATATATATATATATATATATATATATATATATATATATATATATATATATATATATATATATATATATATATATATATATATATATATATATATATATATATATATATATATATATATATATATATATATATATATATATATATATATATATATATATATATATATATATATATATATATATATATATATATATATATATATATATATATATATATATATATATATATATACATACAAATTATATATAGATTTAAATGATACGAATGATATATGTAAAACAAGTTGGTTCCTGCAGGGCAGAGAATAAGAGAATGGCTTAAGATTAAATGGGTCCTGATCGTATGTTCACTTTGATTCCTTTCACCATGACACGAAACGTGAGCAGCCGAGTAAAGTAAAAATTACATCTAGATTCATTTTTGACAGTCGAGGACCTTTTTTTATTTGCTGTTTGAAATTTACAAATGGTTGGCGGAGTGTTCACATTGTTACCAAGATATCGTGAAAGAAGTTAAAGTTAAAGTTTGCACAATTGGTAACCCAAACACATTTTTCGAAAGAGAAATCCGAAAAATCATCAGACGAAGCACGATTAATTTCCTCAACTTATCACGTAAACATACTTCACACTTTTAAGATGACGGGAAAGTAGCACCCTTTGCATATCGACAAGGCGGTGATGAAATTACATCCTCTGTATTTGACGCTGACGTAACCAAGAGACGCTGTGGATCCGGCATTTTGCGATCTACTGATGGTCCTATTATTGCAGCCTTTTCTGTTTCAACCTGTTCAATGAACTGATCGTGAAACACGTCGTATCGTCGGAAAACTTCCAAGCTCTTTCAATAGGTTTCCCTTCGGTCATCTGGTCATTCACTAACTTGATCGACAATAAATTCTGGTTCGATTGAAGATTCCGAAGTCAGTTCGTCGAAATCTGGCCCACTTCGCTTGATTTGGGTGTGTTCTATATTTCAGAATCTATATCATATCATATCATATACTGATTACTTCAACATATATCAAAGAATAACTTTTTCAGAATGAATTATTCTTTAAAGGATTAGTTCAGTGGTCAAGCAAGTTTATCTCACATGAGGTCTTTCAAAGAAACAAAATGATGAAAAAAGCATTCACAAATCTTATTCCGTTAAGGAGATATTCAAGTTTAAAGCTATGTCCTATCTGTGTAGAAATGACTAGTGTAGAAAGTATACTGTGGAAGGTTGGCACCCTCATCCTCACATTCTTAACAATTGTTGATGTATTTCAAAAAAGATTAATTCAGCTTTTTTACTATTTGAATTATTTTTCCTTGAACTTTTTCCAGGTGGTAAATTATAATTACCTTTACTAGATTCTGTTAGTTCTGTTTGACTATTCTCCTGTTAAATCCAATGGTTATTAAGCCACAAAATTACAGGACAAAATATGATAGAAAACATAAAGACTTTAAGGAATCTGAGGCTATGACGTCACAGCCAGTCTAATTTCAGTCGTTTTTACGCAAATGATACCAAACTTTAAACTTAAATATCTCTTTAACGGAATAAAATATTGAAACAATTTCTGCACCATTTTGTTTCTTTGGAAGCCCTCTTTCATATATGAAAGACTTGCTTGACCCCTGGTCTTATTCTTAGAAACGTGCGCAATTCAATGTTTATCTCTTTTGCAAAGTACAATTTGGTCTCTTCAGCACAGACAATTAGATACAAAGAATGGACCTTTTCATATGAACATTTAGCAGACATCAGAAATGTGCAATAACTCTATTCGTACATCTTGATTAAGCATGACGTGCCATGCTCTATTTCATACATACATTTTTAAGTTTTTCTGCAGATTCAACATGTATTTGCTGAAACATAATAAGCTTTGCAAGTTACACAATTGATTGATCTTATCAACCAATTGTACCGCATATATAATCTCCGGGAAAGTGATATCCGTGCAGAAGTACTCCATTTTGAAATTACAGTACTCGCGACCGAATCGAAATCAAGGGAAAGTGGAAGGAAATTGCTGTCATTTACTGAGAAATCACAAAGGAATAGACTAGCGACAAGAGCATCAGTCCCTTGTTACTCGATTTTTAATCAGCAGGAAAGATCGTGCTGCAAGTCAATTAATCGATCGGTACTGGTTCCTTTTGAAGTTCAGTGAAGTACTTAATGTTCGTATGGGATGTATTTGAGATGTACAAAAGTCTATTAAATCCTTATTTGAAAAGAATTTTAAGAACAACAAAAGGAAATATAGAAGTGGAGATGAAAGCCTAATGCAAAACATGATTGGAACCTGTCTAAAAAGAAACTACGTTTTCAATATATATATATAATGTATATTACAGTCTGAAAGCAACCCGAAAAACTTGGTACTTTGAATTATTGCTCTTATTCTGTTTTATTGATTTTCTCAAAAAGGCGACCGTGAATTTCAAAAAGGAGCGGCAAAAAGTTTTGAATATCTATTTACCATCCGTCTTCAAAATTTCAGGATATCCAGCAGTCCAGTGAAATGTTGGACAATCCAGAGCGGAAAATGAGAAACCCCATACGTTTAGTGTGGGCTAGTCAAATGTGTAGGCTCCTGCAATGACGTAATACATAAACGTATCCAATTTTTTAGGTATTTCAAAGTACCCAGTTTGTCGGGCTGCTCCCGGACTGTATTAGAACATATTTGTTTGATATGTTTTGAAATGTTTAATCATCTGGGTTGACGGTGCATCAGGTAAAGTGGCGAAAAACAAAGGTAGTACTAGAGATGTCAACAAAGTCATATTTGATATTTTCTATAAGTAAATTGAAACCTTTCTCGTGCTCACAGACCTACGAAAAACTCAATTTTAAACAAATCGGTTTTTGAAAAGTTGTCTGGAATGTATTGCATTCAGTTGAGAAGTTACACGTGTAGGAACGGTGACGAGTATAAAGGGCCGAAGAAACATGTTGGAGGTCAGTGAGGGAAGTTCAGAAATCTCTGTGATTTGGGTTGTTTTGTAGAAATACAATTGGCTACAATCCATTATAAATTTGCATGTTACAATATTACGATAACTGGTAGAAGGAGACCCAAGAGAAAATGCAAAGGCAAGTTTTAAAAAAGAAAAGAAAAAAAAAAAAAGGGAAATTTATCATAATTTGCCATATTAGTTTATATTTAAGGCAACCACGTGCTGTCTTTTGGAAACTTTACTTGCTGATTTCTGACTATCAAATTTTGCCTTGGTTTCAAAAAATAGGTAAAAGTAAAATATTTTAACGGGTAATCTGATAAATCTAACTAACATGGGCACCTCCACTTTATTGAGAGGATAATAATTTCTTGTACACGAAAGTGCGTTGCGTCTGTGTTTAGATTTCTATAAAGCAGCATGGAAAGAAAAAATATGGCATGTATTTCATCATAATAAATTCCCGAACACCTTAACATTATCTTTATTAGCATTATTCCTTGTAATTAAACTATACCTTAAGATACGAACATACTATATTATCGCAGGCAGAACTAGACAAATTGTTAAACTTATATATCATCAAATACGACACAAATTATGAACAAGCCCCATGTCTCTGTTATGGGAGGTGAGATCCTCCAACAAATGACTGCTAATTTTTATCGTATTTGATGATACATAATTTTTAGATTCTAAAGCTGTAACTATATCGATGCTCTTACATATAAACGAGCGTATAACTTCTAAATTAAATGCAGCAATGTGTCTAGCTCTGCCCTAATATAGCATGTTCGTATCTTTAAGTATAGTTTAATTGCAAGGAATAATGCTATTGAAGGTGCATCAGACAACACATGTAAAATCACAAAAACTATCTTGATTATGATGTATGCATAACCAATATAGATCATAGTATTGTTAACGACAATGTATAATATAACACACTAATCTGCTATTGAGAGATGTGACGAGGAAAACTGGAAGGGATTTTTTGTGAAGGAGCACAGTTATACAAGTAACATGATTCTCTACAAAACATTCCGTGTTACAAGCTTTAGAAGCAAGGTGGGTTACCTTATGATTGTCTTTAAAACACTATTACACAAATCCAAAGCATTCACTTCACGAAACAATAATTGCATTAATGTGGTTCTTTGTTTGGTGTTGATTTTTAACAAAAACGCTTCTCGAATGACATAATAATTCACATCATGCTTTCATCAATGGTGCATCTAAAGATTATTATTTCCAATCAGTTTCAGCAGTGGAAAAATATCTTTAAACCCGTTTAAACGCTTTTTCTCCTTCTCCTTCCATCAGGAAATAATTGTAATTATACCTTCCCATAATATAAACCCTGAAAAACCTTTTGTGCAGTCGTCTGTTACAACCAGCTATAGACCTTTTCAAATCTGAATCGGCGATTTCCAGATAACTTATTTCAATAATGTCACATGGCCAAGATTCACGTGTCCATAATGGACCAATCGTATACTGGAGGAATCTTATTGACCTATAAAATACTGGAGGAATCTTGGCCGTCTACACATTTCACGCACGGCATGGGACCAAGCGTATGAAGAAAATGTTTTCAAGCGCATGTATCATACGTGCGTTATACATGAAGAAAATACGCGCGCGTATTGCTGCTTACAATTTTTTCCCTCAAACCTGCACCTGATTGGTTGGGAAACAAAGGAAAAGTTCCTCCATCATTTGATTGGTCGAAGTACGGAAGAAATCATGTTCGGCTAAACTCGGTTTGAAAAGGTCTATAGCTAGTTGTAAATGTATACTCACGAGTCATATGAGCTGAAGGTTTTTAGGTCAACAACTGTTTGCCTTCAACAAATGATAAAATCATAGTGACATACAGAGACAATACTTGAGTTGCGTTCAAATGACATTTGACATATTGTTGTTATATACTATACAATTAGCCCCTGTAAATATTTCCATTTGCACGCTATCCTTTACATGTGTATTTTTCAATCTTCATTCTCTTCGAAACAAAATAGCAAAGCAACAAGATAACACACAATAAAATAGATGAATGGAAAGTAGTATCCATATGGTGCAGACTCTACAAGTCGCTTGTTGCTTGATATTATATACGTCAAAGCCTGTAGTTGCGGAAATTCTCCCACCATGAAACTGATTTAGATGGTAATTCAATTCTAAAATAAATCAACCAAATTAAAGAGGAAATGTAATCAAGGTGGATGTCAATTGGAAGTTTATTAAAAGAACATAAATCTTAGGTATATTCTGAAATGGAACAAAATGGAAGATTTAAATTTCGTTAGTTCTGAATTATCTCTGCCAATCTCTTATGATAATAATAACACATTTATATAGCGTCCTTTCTATACAAGCATATTCAAAAACGCTTTACAAAGAATAACATGAATACAATACATACTTATTTACTAAAATAAACCATAAACAAATGTGTTTTGATTGATTTCAGAAACACGTGAAAACAATTGATTTTTCTTATTTGAAGTGGGAGATCATTCCACCAAAGTGGGCCGAGTCTGCATAATGCCCTACCCCCCCCCCTCCCTCCCTTGCTTCTCCCAGAGTAATACATGAAATATTGGGTACATTAAGCCAGACTGCGGATCTGTTTCTTAGTTCATAAGTGGTGTTTGATGAAATTATTAAGTTTTGAAGATATTTTGGGGCCATTTTATGGATGCATTTAAAAACAAGAACAAGTATTTCATATCTTATACGCATTTCAACCGGTAACCAATGTAGTGAATATAACAAGGGAGTAATATGGCAACATTTGTTTGATTTAGTTACAACACGTGCCGCAAAATTGTGTGTTTTTTGGACATTTTGAATTAAGCAATGTGGCATACCAGCCAAGAGAGAGTTGCAGTAGTCAATGTGTGAATGAACCAGTGAATGAATTAGGGTCTCTGTTGCACTGTTTGTCAACATATTTCTTATTTTATTAATGTTGTACAAATTTACAAATGCAGAGCTGCATTTTTTCATAACGTGCTGCTTTAAGTTTAAGTTGCTATCCAGCCACACTCCTAGATCACGAACACAATGGACAGCATCAACTAAACCACCACCCTTCAAATTAGCACACGTGTTTAAACCAATCATACCGTCATTTTTAAGACAAAAACAATATAATATACATCTAAGATTGACCCAACCTGCCAACTATCAATCTGGTTCGTACCCCCGATCGGGAGAACAGTTTTATTCTCCCAATCGGAAGATCCTTTACAGAAGTATCCCACAATGCATCTATCCAAATTCAAAGTTTGTATAAAAATAACATAAGAATCAAACACATTTCGAGCGCAACTGTGAAGAGTTCAAATTTATCTTCACGATTTGAAATAATGGCATATGAATTATGGCGTTTTTAAAATTCACCGTGCGGTTTTCGAGAAATTTGAAGAAAAGTTATAAATTCTTATAATGTGTTACCGTTAGGCAGTCGCGCTTTAACAAGGTTTTCTGAGGTTATTAGAAATAACTTGGGGATTTGTGAAAATTATTTAGCAATAACTGAGTAATAGTAACGAAGTTGTTTTACTTTCGCAAAATTGAACATGAACAAAGCAAACTTTGTTACACACCTTTAATGGCACGACTGATAAGTGTCTACGACTGAAACTTTAAAATGAAAATGGCGGCTTCCATATATCACTGTAAGCTCACTGCGCATGCTTGAGTTTCCCGATCGGCGGACTCCCCCCGATCGGCGGTACGAACCGAACTGACTACTGATTTTATCAACCATACTGTTACACATGCACAAATGAAATGTCGAAAACATGTGAAAATAAAGCTACATAAGTGAAACGGTTATATATTTTCTCGCATTTTCATTGGATCAAGTTGAACATATACAAAATACTAAATAGCTAAATATAATTAATTATGATTATACATATATTTTAGTTTAGCTTCTTCTCGAGCGCTAATTGGTCAAATTTTAATAAATCGTCCAATTGGTTAGTTGTTGATGTCGTCTCCCGGAGATTAGGACTTAGTGAATACACAAAACCCACTGCTCCCGCCCAAATTCAAAACATTTGCCATTTTTCCGGTCTCTGCGTGTACCGGTGATACCCAAGACTTGGATAGGCAAGTTTTGTATTCTAATGTTAATTAACCATACTGCTTATGAATGGATTGCTAGATCTGCATTGTTGTTTTTTTAAAGCGAAGTTATATTAGTTTGAACTTTACTGTCGAAATTCTTCCCAAATATAGTGGTTCTTCAACATGAATTATATCCCATATAAAATCCAAATGAAATGTCTGCAAAATATATAAGGAAGATTATGAGAGTTTTGTCGGAGTATGCTGCCGAAAGTTTCCCCGTCGCGAAGGAGAGCAAATTAATTGCAATTTTCCGCGCGATGAATTCATTAGTCAAAGATTGCACGATGACCTTGTGTTAATGAGCACACGATGAAAATGTCACCTTGAAAGTGTCACTTTGGAGTAAGTGTCACGTAAGAATAAGTGCCATGTCGGAGTAAGTGTCACGTGGGAGTTAACACCTCCTTGTAGGTATATCCAAGATCAGGTACTGTGCCCACATTCTTTGCGAAAATTCGCGACTGGAATGGAAGTTGGATGTCACACTTTATCTGCAAATCATTTGCTAGAAAAAAAGAACGAATCTCGTTATCATCTCTCAGAATATATTTTTGATGAGATTTTCTTCTAAACAATCTTTTCTGTTTTACATCTTAATTACAACGATTGTTGT
>JAIGNY010002351.1:490000-552500 GCA_020152595.1 Chiridota heheva
TGGCTAAACTTTTCCACTTCCATTTGATATGTTCACCACGCCATTTTTGAAATACTATAAATAATAGACAATAAAGCTAGGCCTTTTGGCGCGAAACAGCCATTTTGAAAATTCAATTGCTTTTCAACACAATCAATCCTAAAATTTCAAGTACATAAATGAGAAACTATGACATTTTATCGCAAAACCTAAACAATATGGCTGCATTCTTCCAAATTCTCGTGTGTTATAAATGTTCCAATTAATAGGCATGCTGCCGGATGGTCGTATGCGCTGATAAATAATCAATTAACTTAATATGAGTTTTTGTATAAGGACTTAATACATTAATATTTATATTTACAACATCGCCATGAGAAATAAAAGGTTTTTATTCATTACAGACCGTGGGAGTTGCTATTAGGTATTACATATGTTTACCGTACATTGTCGTATTGTAATTTAAACTATTGATTAAAAAAATCTCAGTAAAGTAGCAAATTGCCATTTTAGTAATGATTCATATAACCTATTTGTCATACTTCATGATCACAAAATAAGCACATTAACTAAATAAACTAAGGTGTTGGAAGGAGGGATGCACAAAGCAGAGCCGATTGCATTCACCGATATCCCGTGAACTAACTTTATGGTTAGTTCGTAAAAGCGCACGATATGTCAACCCTGTTAAGTTACAATTCAAATAATTTGATAACTAAAATATAAATACATATACTTTTTATCGACTATCTTATTTCTTAGATTTCTTAAATTCATTTTACAGGATATCTTGCAATAAAAAAGATATCACTTAAGTAGAGTGCTCTTTCATGTATTAACCATGGTCAGCTGACACCTTTTGGCCAATCAATTCTTACTATGTAAATGAATACTCTAAAACACTTGCATTGTTTTAAGTGGTTTCTTGTGGATGGTTTGATGATTTGCTGAATAAGGAAACTATTGTTATGAAAGAACCGACACTTTGATATTCGGCAACACTCACCTCAGTGGCAACGACATTATGCAGAACCCAAGTAACTGGTACTCCACATCGCGTGAATTTAACCCTTATTAAGAATGGTGACACTTGAAATTCGAGCATTCTTGAGTAGTCAGTTTTCAGTAAAATTTGTAACAAAAAACAGTTTTCGTACAATCTAGTAGCCAAATGCAACTCCCATTGGATAAAGAAAAGAGCACGCGGTTTTAGAATATTGCATCCCAATTTTCAAAATACTGGTGGCCCACAAATGAAAGGGAAATGATAAACGTAATTAACCTGTGCAGGTCTTATCCTGTTAGCTACCTATCCACTCATTTATTTGCATTTTGGCATATATGCCAGGTTTCATTGGTTTAACAATTAACTAAAATTTATCAGAAATTATGAACTATAAGTAATCTTTCAAGACAAGATAAACTTCAATATTGTGGAATGATATCAATTTAAAAAACAACCAACGACGATACAGCATCTTCAAGATGCTTATTGAACAAGACAACAAATACGGATGACTCTCTAAATTTCTGACTTTGCAAGCTTTCTTATTCCACTTTCTAACAACAAAATTATATTGCAGTGCGTAATCCTGAATCATTGAACAAATTTTCATATTTCTTGTTATTTGTACTTTTTTTGTCAAAATTAGTCTGTTAGTTGGAAGCCGATCGTAACACTTACTGTGCTCGTTAATAATCTAAACGGTCTGAAGTCCAGTACAGAGTTGAACAACTAACCGATTGCGCTGCATTTCGTAGGCGTTGCATGCTCCTCCTTTATATTTCAAAGACAAATGAAGATGAGTTTTGTTGGTTCACACTTTCTCCCGTCGTCCATTTGGGAAGTGTACGTCAAGGAGACGTAACTAAAACTACACTGCTGGTGATTTCCTAACAATGCAACGTTTTCACATTGAGTCGCTATCGTTCTTTTTAGATTTTTAGTAAATGTTCAGGATCCGACGAATGGTTGCTTTATAGTAATGATTTTTAAACAAATACGTTGCTGGGTAAAATAAACCTGATGATAGCGATTCACATCATGATACTATAATGTACAAACGTTGGGTGATTAAGAATCTCGAGATTCAGTGACGGATGGTTGGAACAAACTTCGGAGCATACTAATCGTTTTAAACCAAGTAATTACACTCTTGAGATGTTATTCCATGCTGCACAATATAACATAATCGTTATATGATATTTTCAGGATTTGACAGTTTTCCCTTTTTTATATTTCATGAAATACGGAACGAAGATACACTTTCACTGATTCTATATAATTATGATGCTTTAGTATTTAAACAGTTTTTAAATTTTTCAAGAGGTAAAGAGGTCAGCAGAAACAAGAAACCTTGAATAAGCAGAACTACCTGAAAGTAAAAGAAAGATAAGCGTTGTAATATTTACATCGGGAGATAAGCGAGGCACGAGAGCATGAAAATTTGTGAATGCTGTCGTATATGGTCAACTAGCCAAAACAATTGATTTACCAGTGTAAATTTTCACTGAGATGTATGATTTAAACTGAAGATTCATATCATTTGCTTCTAGGTAAGTAGAATGTCTTTATACGTTTTTGTATGATGTCATGTTAACTTTGTAAATTAATGGGAATGATTCGGGTCACTTTTGTGTTTATTTTCATCCATTCAATGTAATAAAAAAAAAAGAAGACCTCTTTGTCTAAAACACGATAGGCTCACTATAGAAGACTTTGAGGTAAAAACGTGCAGAATCTAGGGCGCAATCGGAAGAACGTACACATGTCCCCATACTGTGGACACGTCCGAGAAACCTCCATGTATAACACACCCAAACAGACAACAACAACACCAGAATTTAATCACCTTTACATTGGTTACGAACAATTTAAGTTACAAACCAAACTAAAAATACTTTCATTTTCCCCCGAGGCAAGTCGTTGAGAACGTAGAGATTAGATTCAGGCAAAGAGCTTCTTTGATTCAGGCAACCGCTGTAAATTGAGAATTACCATTCATGCATTGCTTTTTACTGACATCAATATTACTTATATAGGGAAGTGATTATAGATTGCTTATTGAGTAGAAGTAACAATAGAAATTCTCATTTTTTCTCTGCAAAACATTTTGTATGTTACATCAAGATTCAACTGGTTATATCGAAGATTCAACTGGTTATATCGAAGATTCAACTAGTTATATCGAAGATTTAATTGGTTATATTGAATGGCGAAGTGTAGTTTTAATTGATTAGAAATCCTCAACAGCGGTGACAATTGAAAAGTCATCTAGAAATCATTCATATGACTTTTTTGGAGTATTAGAAACATCGATGTGTGAAATATGTTTAGCCGTAGTCTGTGGGGATGAGTAATCAATTATTTGTTAGATACGGAGAAAGTGAATGGGTAATAAAGAAACAGACTTGCCAGTATAAGAATATTAACTCGTAATAACATACAGTCAGTGGATAAAGAAAAGACTACGATGCACCGTAGCAATAAATGCTAATTTTCACCTGTTCTTAGATAAATGTCGTTACGTGGTCATAAATTCATTAAACTGTTGAGTAGCATAAACTTAAAATCGTTCCCGGGTGATTTGCATTAGAAACCCATTAGGTAGCACTCTTCGCATATGTTGATCAATATGCTTATCAGTATTCTGTGTGTCTTGAACTGTGTGTTGTCTCTTGTTTTAAACCCCCAACGCTTACCTCCTTGGCATGTAAATATTAGTGCAGTACCACCAGAGACTTATACAAAAAAGTGTGTTCCTTGAACTGCGATTGATGTTCGAAATGAAACCTTGTTATGCAACAACACGAACTCTGCTTTATCTTGAACACACTTGTCTGCTTTTATTTCACGCAAGCTAAAATACTTTTCTTAAGTTACATTTATCGACGGATTTATTGATAAAGGTAAGTCTTTCTTGGACAAAATAATCTTCAAATAAACAGAATATCTCCTATCACATAGCCGTGGGACTGCAGGAAGATGAATTAATTTTGATATGTTTTTGGGGTTTCCAAGAAGAAAAAGGATAAAAGCAACATGCCAGCTCACCTTTGGTAAAGTGTAACGATATTCATTTAGATATAGCAGTGGTTGCTATGAAAACTGATGGAAATAATACAGTGACAAACATGAGTACATCCGTATTATATTGTTGCATTTTGATGTATATTCCTTTAATAGAAATAAGATGATGGGCAAGACAGTATAAGTGTATTCATGTTGATAAAGGGGAATTTATTTAAAGAAAGTACTATCCGAAGTAGATCTCTATTTTTTGCTGTTGTTTTGCTTTCAGATATATAAACTCATATTTCAGCTTCACCGGTAAGCATTTATAGAATATTTGAAAGTTTAGGTTGTTTGTGAGACATAACCTTCTCTTCTATCCAATGAAGGGTATGTCACCTTCATTTCTTTAAATACTCTTTTTCGCCCGTGTTAATCATTTCGAAATACGAAAATCAACTTATATTAGTTGAATTAGTGTCAATAATTATATAATTGGGTTACTTTATCTTATTTCATATTATTGTAAAATAACGTCAAGACAAAATGGGTATCCTTTTAATTCCAAGCGTTAATAGGGCTGAGAGGTCACTATAGGCATTCCTGACAAATGACGAAAGGGTCAGTCATTTGTAGACCGAAGTGAATGATCTCTCTTACACAATTTTGACGGATAGCGCAAAAAGAAACACGACCACCGAAAAAAACTTCAATTAATCTTATTACATGGGTCTGTCGATTCAGTGCTCATCAGGTTTTATGTTTTGTTATTTGGTCATGTGTGTCTTCAGACCATTTTTGTCATTCCACACCGATTCCGTGATAAGTAACCTAATAAAATTGTTTTCGTTCTTTTGCCTAATACAAAAGTCAATAAAGAAATTTCGTATGTAAGCAAACGTTTTTCATGGAACTTGAATCTTAGCAGATAAAGAGTAATCACAGTTTTTTTCGCAATCTGGTTAAATAGATGGCGCTAATTGTGTACACGTTTCTTTGGTTTTGGGAAGGTTGGCCGTTTTGCGGAAGTATCGGGATGGTTTACAGTATTTGGCAAAATATCAAAAATATGCTTTTAAATTTTTCGAATGACCATGAATAGTTTAGCTCTTATTGTATGCTCTTAACATTTACACGAATCATTAAACAAATACAAACTTATCGTGTGGAATAGAAGTAGAGTTATCACAATTAACACAGCTGATTAAATTAGCTTAATATAGCATACACAAGAAATGGAGCAAAAGCGAAATACACTCTATTGAGATATTTATTCCAGACAATTAAAATAAATGAGATAGCAAAATTAACTTCACATTTGATGTATTTGTAGAGAACTTGTAGAGAACTATCTTTTAAGTAGTTTAAAAGCCAACGAATTTTTCAAGTGCAACTTCAGATTTATTCATTATTTCTCCAAAGGAAGCAGTACATAAATGTATTTTTTACCGGATTTAATCATTATTGAGATCTATTTAATGTCAGCGAACTTAGCTATATCTTACTTTATCATATTTGACACAACTGATCCCTTTAATGACATTTGATCCTAACTTGAAAACAAAACTGACAATCAAGAGCATTCTTAATTGTACCGATTACTCGAATTTTCTAGTACCTCATGCAAAATTGTGCTCACATCTACGCATATGAGCTTTCATCTCATTAAATAAGACTGAAGTAATAGGTTATGCAAATCACATGTAATAATAACGCAAAATACAAATCAAATGAAACACAAAAACCGAAGCCCAACGACTCTTGCAAAGTTCATAGCTTCATTTTACTCCTGCAATCATCTTTAACCATATAACGTCAAACTTGCTACTCCACTTCGCACATGACCGTGACGAATATGCCGTTGGTATACTTAAAATGCTTCTACATCGTACTTTAAAGGCATGGACGAAAGAAAACTACAAGAAATCAATTCATTGACGAAGAGTTGAATTGCATGGATTACAACACTGGCAAAAGTAAGTGTGGTACATATTTCGCCCATCTACATTTCAACTTGTGTCAAGATTGCCACTGGCTTCTTGGAAGAGAATGAACCAACGTCTTTTAAACTGAGGTTTGCGGGGGTGTAAACTATTGCTGTCCAGAACATGTCAGACCTGACTCAAGCTTGCCTCTCAGGCATAAAGCGCTTAAAAATCAAAATGCATTATGAAAACGCTGTTTAAAAAAATAAAATATATAATACAGCGACAGCTCTACACGATTGCTTTAATTCCCTCGCAGTCACGATGGTGTATCCAGCTTGAACAGCTGGAGGGACACATTTTAAAGTAGTCAAGACTAGTATATATGTAGATAGGCGGCTAAAATTCGATGAGGCTCGCGTACAACGTAGGGTAATGTGTTCATGAACAAATAAAAGAGTAAGGGGGTGTTATCCATATTCTGCATGTACTTTTTTTGAAATAGATCTTTTAATAATATAATAATCTGTCATTTAAATCCTTTAAACTATAATCAACCTGTATATCGGCTCAAATATTGGATTTAATAATTATCCTTTAAGAAAGTCATGCAAAATCTCAGATTAATCGCTGAGCATTTTGAAAGAAGTTTATGTTCCATTTTTGACTCTTGCCTAACTTTTAGAAATAAAATGTTCAATATTACCCTCCATTACCCTCCCATGTTTTCAGTTAACATATAATTTGTTGCACTAACAATATCTGCAGCTCATTTGCATGATGTACATCGTAGGCGTTGGAAACAGATATACGTTGGGAACTTGCCCTTCTTCAACCTAATAAAAAGTTCTTTTAGATTGAGAAAAAGATATTGCAATGTATGTAATGTTCAGCGTCAGACGAAGCTAGATATACACATTTTTTGATAGCACTATTTTTTAACCAGAACGTAGAAAACGAAAATAGGTAGTAGAGGGGGCGATTACAGATTACACAGTGGCATATTCCACAATAAAAAATTGAAAACTACAAGTGGACACGAAAATGTCCCTCTAATGTCCGTGTCCATTGAAGGTGAGTTTTTAGACATCGGTATGTCCGTGCCTATTGTAGGTGCGTTTTTAGACATCGGTATGTCCTTCTAAAGTATGATTAAGAGAATATATATATATATATATATATATATATATATATATATATATATATATATATATATATATATATATATATATATATATATATATATATATATATATATATATATATATATATATATATATATATATTTTAGTCATAGACGCTTATCAGTCGTTTCATTGAAGGTTTGTAACAAAGTTTGCTTTGTTCGTGTTCAATTTCGCGAAAGTAAAACAACTTCGTTACTATCATACAGTTATAGCTAAATAATTTTCACAAATCCCCAAGTTATTTCTCATAATTTCAGAAAATCTTGTTAAAGCTCGACTGCCTGACGGTACCACATAATAAGAATTTATCACTTTTCTTCAAATTTCTCGGAAACCGCACTGTGAATTCTAAAATCGCACGGTGAAAAGATAATTCGTATGCCATTATTTCAAATCGTGGAGAAAAATTTGAACCCTTTGCAGTGGTTGAGTTCCTTGTGCTCAAAATGTGTCTGATTGTTATATTATTCCTATGCAAACTTTGGATTTTGCTAGATGCATTGTGGGATACTTCTCTAAAGGATCCCCTGATCGGGAGAACAAAAGTGTTCTTCTGATCGGGGGTACGAACCGAACTGTCAGTGGCCGGTCACGCTTCTTTGTTTACTTAACCCCTAAACCCAGGATAGGGTAAATGTTTAGTTCTGTGTACTTTATGCAACGTGTGTAACGATAAACAATGTATAGTTTTACATGTAGCTTGCACAAATTTCATATTTACAATCTTCCATGACAGCAATACAATTTTTTTAAAGCAGGTTGCATAGACCCATTGTTACGTTGTTATTGATTAAAACAATGTACACTTTCTTTTCGGTTTTTTCTCCTTCCTATTTTCATGTACTTCGCTCTCAAAACGAATCTTTACGCGGACTATGGGAACCCATCATGCATGTCCAGATTTGGATGTGTTTCTAGAAGCATGGAATTATGGGGGGAGAGCCTTAGCTGTTTGCTAATTTGAGCACTTTCTTGATATTCAACTATGCTATTGTTCTTTAAGCAGCTGCTGGGCTTCTATATTTTAACAATTTAAACTAATTATGGCTATAAACTGTTTTCGCCAAAAACCTTTGTAATTCAGATATTTCTCACTAATGAATACCACCTCATTGATTCGAATATCATCAGAAAATTTAAGAAGACGTTTTAAAGTCATATATTGGAATTCCTTGCGATACGAGATTCTATTCTTAGGCAGCGTATACTAATTTCAAGAGTTCAGAAGAATGTATCAATGGAAAGCTTTATCCAAAGTAGTAGGTGATATTCCTATGCAACGAAAGAAAGAAAAAAAGATACGCTTACCAGAACAACATAGCGTGGTTAGGTAACGTTATCTCGCGCAAGTGAGTTAATGCACCCTGCAACGAGCCCCAATGATGTGGAAATTACCCGTCCCAGGGTCCTCATTAGACGACAAAACGCTTATTAACCTTACGCACTTTTCATGAGCAGGGAATAGTTGGCTTTTGTTCTGATCACCACCGAACAGTGAGGAAAACCTTCAGGCAGAACGGAAAAAATAGGCCTATTTCTACTTGAAACGGTGATATGCATGAGCGTTGATTGGTTCGGAGAAACATGAAACGTGCAATTGAAAATCAGCCATTTCAAATAAAACAATAATTACAAGATCTCAATTTGAAGTCACTCGTGAAACACATTTAATACGTCACGCATGTCAATGATTTATTTCCACGAATATGATGATACGTCAAAAAGGGTTTGCTTTGTCCATTTCAACGAACGGTGCGTCATAGCGGTGATTTCAGCATCTTGAGGTTCATATATTTTCTCATAGCAGTACAGAAGTAATTCGTCGTTTTCCATGTTATCTTGAAATATTGAAAATTAAGATTACAAGCTTCAGTTCTGGAACTACCAAGGATGAACTATTGGATTAAATTGCGACGTTCTGTGAAAAATATTATCCGTCAGCTTTCAACGAGGTCACATGGGCGTCATCCAGTATATATGTGTCGAAATTCAAATTAGTGTAGCCCTCACCAGATGAAAATAAACGTGTCTATAAGGTGTTTTAGCTGACGTCATGAGGTCACGTGACTTTGTTTGCATCGCCATTTTGTCGGGCGAGAACGATCGTCTGCTGTACACTTATTTAGACTTACAAACGCTTACATGTTGTTATATAAGATAACTTTTGTAAGATAATCATTCCAGAATCTTGCTGTGCCGTTGGTTGCACTAACAGACGTGTGCCGGGAATAAAAAGACGTTTTCTCGATTCAATCTGATCCTGACCGACGTTCGAAGTGCATTTCTCCTGTACGACGCAACGTCTTTCAAACTTCAGTTTACACTACGTAGGATTTGCAGTGAGCACTTTATGCCAGGTATGTGAGCTTTGTCTGCGTATAACGAAGAATCAGATGAAATTCACGTAGAAGTTACTCTTCGTATACTCGGTGAATATATAAAACGTTAGGAAAATATTAAGTCAAATCGCCGCTGCGAACAAAAACAATCAAATTCGCTGAATTGGTAGATAGGTTAGCAGGCAGTATGTTTGTTGTACGTGTGATGTGACTGAGCTGTCTGAAGACTCATGAAACGCAACGACGCTTTTCCGGCAAAATGGCTTCCAGATGAGTTAGAGTCACGTGATGAAATCCCTCTATACACGATAACTTACAACCCCAACCCCACGAATGATAGGCATTTCAGTGTTTTCTTTTACACTTACCGGGCATGGGAAAGCTTTGCATTAATCCACACATATACTTCTTGAGTTTTTCAAAGATGGGACAGATTGCATTTTCACACAGGCAGGCCATGTCTTCACCTTTTGACTTAGTTATGCAATCAAAACTAGTAGACCTACACAGGCAGACCATGTCTTCACCTTTTGACTTAGTTATGCAATCAAAACTTTGACTTAGTCTTCACCTTTTGACTTAGTTATGCAATCAAAACTAGTAGACCTACACAGGCAGGCCATGTCTTCACCTTTTGACTTAGTTATGCAATCAAAACTAGTAGACCTAAGTCTTAAAATTATTCTATTAATAAACAGTGAATCAAGTACAAAATCTCATTGCGTTATGGTTTCCCTGTCTTCTACCTTCTCCACAATCAAGGATCCCGGCAACTTCTATCAATCCACTCACATACTGAATTTGTCCCTCAGTGCTCACACCCTGCTTTAGTTCGAGTTTTACAGTTTGACGGATATAAACGCAACCATTATTCTACTGACTAGACACGGCCGTCATTCTTTGATATTGCTTGATAAGATTTTCATCGGGAGAGCATTTTTGAATAAAAGATTGTTTGAAAACAAAGTAAAACTGAAAACTCGAAACATTTGAAGATAAAATCAAATGTAACATATTAAATTCAAATAAAAGCAATTTTTGAAGAGGTGTTATGCAATAGCATAGAAAAATTCCATAAAGTTTTCACTATTTCAAAAACGAAATTTGGCGGCCTACTAGAATCAAACATTTTTGACCAATACTGGGCAGTATATGTTTTGTTTGCAGTGGCGTAAATCCATTAAGAAAAGTGGGAGGGATGATTTGTAATACTTGTCCGTTAAGGTGACAACAAAGGTGTCACTGGCGTGGGGTCCAGGGTCCCGCTTAAGGGTTCTTGGTGGGGTCAAGGGGCGAAGTTCTGGTAGGGTCCAAGGGGCGAAACCCAGGAAGCTCTCGCAAAATTGACATTTGAAGGGAAAAAACTACGTCACAACGCATAGGAAGAAGATATATTATACAAGTCAAAATTAATGTCAAAGAGGGCTCTAATACACAATATGCAAAACACAAAATCATGAAAGCGCAAAATGTGGAAATTAAATGTTTTATTATTCACCTTTCTGTGAATGGATATAAGTCTATGGTCACTCTTTAAAAAAAATATGTGTAGTCTAAAAGAAAAATGTTTGATAAGCGTCCACAAATTTACTATTGACAAGTGTAGATTTTGTCAAGCTTTTAAAACGAACATGTTCTTTATCCGCCCCCTCCCTTTCTATCTCTCAGTGTCTTAGTTCATGTATTAAACACAATATCGCACAAAGTGTTAATATATTACTAATAGTTTATTTTACATTTTCCAACTTTTCTCTAAAGAACATGTTTTTTTCTGAGAAAGTGCTCTTTTGAATTCTAAAAACATAATAAGCACTTGGAATTTTAAAACTTGTTGAAGTACCGGAGCGGTTCTGACCATATGACGAATCTATAGCCAATTCTCGGGGAAAAAAAAAGCCTAATGTAGAATGTCGCGTTCCCATATTCATTTTTCCGAGGTAAAGGAATGAAGTGGCAGTGGTGGGGTGGCAGTGGCGGGTATGGCAGTGGTGGGGTGGCAGTGGCAATGGTGGGGTGGCAGTATTGGGGGTGGCAATGATGGGGTGGCAATGATGGGGGTGGCATTGATGTGGGTGGGGTTCCTGTTCCGATCCTGATCTTAAATACCTTTCAAAATGTAATTTATCACTTAATTTTAAAGTACCTTCGGCCCAAAAATGGCGAGGGGTGGGGGTGGGGAAAGGCGTAGGGGATGATACTATGGATCATCCCCCTTGTCAAATAGTGGGATAAGGATATATCCCCACTCCCTGGATTTGCGCCCATGTTTGTTTGTATTAAAAGCGTTTAAAATCTAAGTACGTCCCATGATATCGGCAAACCGTTTCCGGCATCATAATCGGTAATAAAAGGAAACCACATTACACATTGTTTGGTGTTGATATGCAAATTTGTCATGGATGAAATAGTATCTCTCTCTCTCTCGTTCTCGTTTTTCTGATCATAATTCCTTGTTTCTTCTTTATTTTCTTGAAGAGGTGTAGTATACTCTGGCCATACCCTAGCGACCCCCCAGGTGGAGAGCATGGTCTCCGAACTTGTTAAGACTTAATTTAAGAAAAGAAAAAAAACAATAATTATATAAAACGTATTCTGGTTCAATCATTCCGGGTAGCTCTTAATTTTCTGATCAAATCCCTTGTTGCTTTTAACATGTACCACATTTACTTGCAGGAAAGAAGCAGATTCTGACCACATATGCATATTCATCAATTTATACCAGCAATCAGCAGCTAGGTGGAGAAAATTTTAACACCATTTCAAAAAACTAAGGAAAGAAATTTTAGTAATAACATACACATTCCAAAATATTTTCTTGAAGGAGTGTAGTATACTCTGGCCATACCCTAGCGACCCTCCAGGGGAGAGCATGGTCCCCGAACTTGTTAAGACTTAATTTAAGGGGGGAAAAACAAGAATTATATAAAACGTATTCTGGTTCAATCATTCCGAGTAGCTCTTAATTTTCTGATCAAATCCCTTGTTGCTTTTAACATGTACCACATTTACTTGCAGGAAAGAAGCAGATTCTGACCACATATGCATATTCATCAATTTATACCAGCAATCAGCAGCTAGGTGGAGAAAATTTTAACACCATTTCAAAAAACTAAGGAAAGAAATTTTAGTAATAACATACACATTCCAAAATATTTTCTTGAAGGAGTGTAGTATACTCTGGCCATACCCTAGCGACCCTCCAGGGGAGAGCATGGTCCCCGAACTTGTTAAGACTTAATTTAAGGGGAAAACAAGAATTATATAAAACGTATTCTGGTTCAATCATTCCGAGTAGCTCTTAATTTTCTGATCAAATCCCTTGTTGCTTTTAACATGTACCACATTTACTTGCAGGAAAGAAGCAGATTCTGACCACATATGCATATTCATCAATTTATACCAGCAATCAGCAGCTAGGTGGAGACAATTTTGTCACCATTTAAAAAAACTAAGGAAAGAAATTTTAGTAATAACATACACATTCCAAGATATCCTTGTGTTCATTCATACAGTTCTATCTCTTAACTGGCTTCCTGTACGGTACAGAATTGAATTCAAGCTACTTTTAATAACCTACAAATCTATCCATAGACTTGCACCTAAATATCTGGGTGAAGTGAAATCATCTTCACGAAATCTACGTTTATCGTACCATGGAGCTCTCAGTTAATAGCTCTATGATCGAACCAACATCTTCTTCACATTTCAAAATGGAAACAAACTTCAATCTTTTGGTCGTCCTTGGAATTCCTTGCCACTTAATTTGCTCCCAATTTCAATGTCTTTAAACGAAGGCTTAAAATTCATTTTTATGCAAAAAGCATTGTCTTTTTTAGCGCCGATGAGCATAACCCCGTTGTGGATAATGGCGCTTTACAAATTATTTTGAGCATTTGCATTGTCTTTAGAGCGGCTCTTACTCTACTAGGGTTAGGTTTTAAATGCAATTGAGTCTCTACTAGGGTTAGATTTTAAATGCGATTGAATTTCTACTAGGGTTAGATTTTAAATGCGATTGAAGCTCTACTAGGGTTAGATTTTAAATGCGATTAAAGCTCTACTAGGGTTAGATTTTAAATGCGATTGAAGCTCTACTAGGGTTAGATTTTAAATGCGATTAAAGCTCTACTAGGGTTAGATTTTAAATGCGATTGAATCTCTACTAGGGTTAGATTTTAAATGCGATTGAATTTCTACTAGGGTTAGATTTTAAATGCGATTGAGGGTCTAATAGGCTTAGATTTTAAATGCGATTGAAGCTCTACTAGGGTTAGATTTTAAATGTGATTGAATTTCTACTAGGGTTAGATTTTAAATGCGATTGAAGCTTTACTAAGTTTAGATTTTAAATGCGATTGAAGTTCTACTAGGGGTTAGATTTTAAATGCGATTGAAGCTCTACTAGGGTTAGATTTTAAATGCGATTGAATCTCTACTAGGGTTAGATTTTAAATGCGATTGAAGCTCTACTAGGGTTAGATTTTAAATGCGATTGAAGCTTTACTGCGGTTAGATTTTAAATGCGATTGAAACTCTACTAGGGTTAGATTTTAAATGCGATTGAAGTTCTACTAGGTTTAGATTTTAAATTCGACTGAAGTTCTACTAGGGCCAGATTTTACATGCGATTAAAGCTCTACTACTAGGGTTAGATTTTAAATGCGATTGAAGCTTTACTACGGTTAGATCTTAAATGCGATTGAAGCTCTACTAGGGTTAGATTTTAAATGCGATTGAAGTTCTACTAGGGTTAGATTTTAAATGCAATTAAAGCTTTACTACGGTTAGATTTTAAATGCGATTGAAATTCTACTAGGGTTAAATTTTAAATGCGATTGAAGTTCTACTAGGGTTAGATTTTAAATGCGATTAAAGCTTTACTACGGTTAGATTTTAAATGCGATTGAAACTCTACTAGGGTTAAATTTTAAATGCGATTGAAGTTCTACTAGGGTTAGATTTTACATGCGATTGAAGTTCTACCAGGGTTAGATTTCACATGCGATTGAAGTTTTACTAGGGTTAGATTTTAAATGCGATTGAAGCTTAACTAGGGTTAGATTTTAAATGCGATTAAAGCTCTACTTGGGTTAGGTTTAAATGCAATTTAAGCTCTACTAGAATTAGATTTTAAATGCGATTGAAGCTCTACTAGGTTTAGATTTTAAATGCGATTGAAGCTTAACTAGGTTTAGATTTTAAATGCTATTGAAGCTCTACTAGGTTTAGATTTTAAATGCGATTGAAGCTCTACTAGGATTAGGTTTTAAATGAGATTGAAGCTCTACTAGGATAAGGTTTTAAATGCGATTTAAGCCATAAAATTTAGCATTAAAAAGTGGGAAAAAAGTTATAATGTTCTTCACCCGCTCTTTTCTAGTTTTATCTGATGAAAAAGTCGCTGAACATATCAAAATGCAGTTACAAAGTTAAAGATATTAGTATATTCTGAACCTGTTATTGCCTTGTTGTTGCGTCAAACAGTTTGTACAATGGCCGACAGGAGCATGATGTCGACCAAATTAAAACTCCTACATCATTACTTCTCAGCCTCGGGCTATATTTGGCTCTACATGATTTCTTTCTATATGTTTTCTTTTCATAAAAGATACACTTATCCTGCTATACACAGACAGAAAATAATTTTGAGGTGGGTGATGTGATTGGTCCTCTACTCTATAAGTTCAGGTACGAAAGAAGTAAACATCGGTTAAACCTTATTTGTTATAAACCAAATTGGGATTCAATAACTCTCCTAAGCGCGCGCTGTCAGGTAGTGCAGGTGTCAAAGTAAATTTTGCCCCCCGTAAATTTGGCCTCCCTGGTCCTTATTTCCTAAGAAATGTCTAGTGAATTTGGTCCCCGGACTGATTTTACTAGGTAATTTACTGGTGTGTCTGTACGGTTCCTTCAATTAATTTTGTGTACTAAAGTGAGAAGCTAAAAAGTGACAAGAAGTGATAAGCTATACACTAAAGAAAAGAAAGAAGAAACGAAAAAAGGCGTGCTTTACGCCAAAACGGGAGTGAGATTTTGTGTGAAGGGAGAAGAAGGGCTTTTTCTTGCAAGAGGGGAACAAGTTGTTGTCTCCAAATTTATAGGAAAGAAGGGCCGGGCCAAATTTCCTAGCGGACCGTTTTTACTATGAGGGGGGACCAAATTTACTGGATGGTTACGGCTAAATTGTCTGGGGGCCGAAATTTCCTAGAAAACAAGGGCCGCGGGCCAAAACTTACTGGGGGAATTGAAAATTTACTGGGGGAGGAGGGGGGGGGAAGGAGGAAATTAACTTTTACGCCGGAAAGATTGATAGATAAAGCAAAATTTGGGGACAGAGCATAATGCTGATGATAACTATTCAGACATCTAATTTTTTAGTTCTTTTGAACAAAAAAAATGAAAAGTTAGGATTTGAATGCAATTATAGAATGCAATTCTTATGCATAGAATTTATCAAAATCTACAGCTTTACAACCTTTCTTTGGTAACCCTTTTTTTCCCTTTAGAGTAGAGAACGTTAATCCGTAAACCAAACCATTTGTTTCTCCCTGTAAAAGCTTTATTGAGGTAGTGACCCATCATTTAGCTCGCTGATTTCCCATGCCAAAATGAATTATCTGGTTATTCCCTCGATGGGTTGTTAAGATGGTTTACGCACATACGTATTGTAAACACTAAGGCGTTGTTCTAGGGCTGTATCCACAGTTGATTATCAGCATGAATCTGATGACATGACCCGCTGAAAACAAGAATCACAGGTTATGGATACAGAATGGTGATAGGAAAATATTGGAGTGTTCATGTAATTGTACTACGATATTAATTAATACAACAACGAACGGCAAAAGCAAAGAGTGTTGCGGTTTTAACAGGTTTTAAAATTTTACAGACTTACTAAGAAATTTTGTGCCTGACATTATTCTAAGGCTTTTTTGTTCTCATGTTGTTTACCAGTGGTGTTGGTAAGAAAAATGTAGCTTTATAACACAATAAAAGTTGACATCAGAAATAGGAGAAATTAAACATTAAATCTGATTTTGCTAAAAAAACGTACAATGCGTGCTCTTGAAACATCTTTTCATACGCTTGATCTCATATCGTGCATGAATTGTGCAGACGGTCAAGATTCCCCCCGTATTTTATTGATCAATACGATTCCCCTAATATACGATTCGTCCATTATGGACACGTGAATCTCGGCCATGTGACATTATTTAAATTAGTTTCCAAAAATTGCCGATTCAGATTTTAAAAGGTCTATAGCATTCAAACCTAACCGATCTGTATCTTATCGTTCTGTAAATTTTATCAGTGATTTCGAGTTTTTCTTACCACTCTTGCAAAGTGAATTTGTAAAACAACAGTTTTATACCATAACAAGTATGATCGGGACCTATTTAAAGCTACTTCATGCACTTTGCCAACAGCACTACAGAATGCACAATGAATGAGCGTAAGTGGAATTAGGGTTTTACTTGTATTATTCGAATACGCGTTTCAAGATTTTTCAAAAGTTTTGGTTTACTGTACATTAAGTTAATTAATGAAAGTTTTAGTATCATAGAAAATTGTTCAATTGGGGTTCAAATTTTTCTGTCCGCTAAAAGCTGCAATCACTATTAAACTATAGAAATAACTTGGTATGTATTCTTTGTCATAGCGCAGCAATTCTTAAAGTGAATATGAATTATAAAACGTATCAAACATTTAAAAACAAAAGTCTGTACATGCTATAAACTATCCAACTCCTTTCCATTATGCATCAAGTCGTCCTTCTAATATTATCAGTGTTTTCGAGTTTTTCTTACCGCACTATTTCATATACAAGCCAAGAGTCGCTTAATGTATAGTAAATGAAAGTATATACTTGGGGACTAAACTAACCTGTCGCTGAATTTGCATTGTAATTGTTAAATATCTGGCCCAGCATATGACTGCGACCTATATAAAGCTACAAAGTGCACCTTCTTGAAAGAACTGTAGAATACACAATGCATAATGAATGAAGGTAATATCAAGATATAAAAGAATTAACGATAATCTAAGGCTTTTAGAACACTGCTCAAAGGCTTATCCTGACAGGTTCGCTATAATTGCCAATAAAACATTGTGTTACCTATTTACTTCTCGTTTAATTTCCACGTATATTTCTTGCCACATTTCATAACAATTCTCAAAATGTCAGGATTAGCATGGTTAAACATGCCGGATGTTGATACATCAAAACTCCAACGATTGAATATAGGTAAGTTAAGATAACACGCTAATTCCAATTGTTCATAATTCGTTGCTATTCTCGCTTACTTGTATTATCAGATAATTGGTTTTTGGTATTTAACCATGCATCTACGAGTGGCAATGTGATAGGAACTAAAATGGTCTTTGTGTATATCAATCTATCTATTGTACATTTTATCATATGGTTATGTTTCCAATTAACTCCTGTGTATATCTTTTAATTAAACATTACAATCTTTGAAAACAACTTTGACCTTCGAAAACATCTCATGAAGTACTGATTTAACTCAATTGGTCAGTTCAGATTGAGAACATTGGTGGGCCTGAGAAAAGTTCAAATTAGATTTTGTATGTATGATTTAAGACACTTTATAAATCAAAGATTCAAGGCAAAGATAAAGATAAGCTAAATACATCTGCTAATGCACCGTTTTATGTGTTGTTATTCACGAATATTTGCATTATTACTTGTTGCATTCAACACTGCTGTTAAGACAGTCCGGAAGCATGCCTATTGATAGGAACATTTATTACACACGAGAATTTTGCAGTCATGCAGCCATATTGTTCAGATGTTGAGATAAAATGTCATACTTTCTAATTTATGTACTTGAAATATCAAAAATCATTGTCTTGAAAAACAGTTGAATTTGTTAAAAATGGCCGTTTCGCGCCTAAAAACCTATCTCTATTGTCTATTTTATCTAATATTTCGAAAACGGCGTGGTGAACATCTCAAATGGAAATAGAAAAGTTGTAGTCATGACAGTAATGAAGGTATTTTCATGAGTTTTAAGTTTCCCCTAGCAAAGATATTTTCCCCAGACGTATTTTAAATTTATAATATGTAACATTAGATAAGGCTTTAACGTTAGCATAGCAAAGGATCATGGGAAATATCACAAAATGGCGGCTCCCATTAAGCAAAATGTGAATGTTCCATTAATAGGCATGCTACCGGACTGTAAGAAAGTAGAATTTGCATGAACATTAACATGTCATGGACCTTGCTTATCTCGATTTAGTCATGGTACGTTTTATTATCTTTGAAATGGACATATATGTTTATAAACCCATGATAAATTCTTGAATGAGGAAAGTAATGAACCTCAACCACGTACCATGAATTCCATTTGACGTAATTATTTCTTAACCTTGAGTGATTGTTCCAAATTATCGGAGGACATTGAAGAGATTAAGAAAAGTTATAAACACATTTCATATAATAGTATGAATCTTTCATAAATAATATTCATTGAATTTGTATCATTATGATATTGCTTTCTACAGTTTTTCTCTTTAAACATGAATTTGATTTTACATTGTATTAAATTCTAGTTGCGCAATGCTGTAGATAACATTGATGTAAACTTACCACTTTACATCTTTATTCAGGTAATGATTTGCTCTTTTAAGCATGTTTTATTGTAAATAGGCATATAAGCTTGAATCAAATTAATATTACGACAGTCACATATATCATGCGCATTCACAGTATACTTAGAATTACGATTATTTCTTCTAAGAACACTTTACGTGTTCAAGAAATTCTGTGCAAAATCTCAAGAGGCTGGCTAGCCACTATTCCAAACCTCCATCAAATGACGTTATTAAACCTCGCGGGTATTCGATACTAATTATAGGACATTCAATCACATACAACTTCACATATCCTTTAATTTTCATTTGCAGAAAATTACTACAGTTGATTTGTTTTTAGTTTTAAATGAATCTCTAATGTAGTCTGGATAAGTGTAACCGCCACAAACATCAGTTAGATAAATTCTCGTCTTATGGCAAAAAATATTTTCCCCGAAAAGGGGAAAATCTCAGACGCCATTTTGAAGATTACTCATGATGCCTCTAACGAAACAGCGTAACGCGATGGCACATAGCTTGTATGGGTTCTATAAATCTTATAACCCAGTAGGTCAATTTCATTTTTGCATTTTCAAAATCTATACTTATTAACCTACAAATTATCCAGTTCCCAAATGGACAAAACGCCGTTTAAGAGATATTTAATGACATACTTACAAATTCTGGCTTGTTTTCGTTGGAGATTATCGAAGTAACGCAGCCACTATCCAGTACCAAACAAGAAAGAGAATGGCCATTGCACAAACAGGTATGCACACAAGGCAGCCTGGTCACTTCCGCACAGACAGTAACCGCATATATGACAATTAAAAACCGTGGGTCAAAGCTCTTGTAAATGGAAATCCGGAAGTTACATATTTTACATTGGTTTTCTCCTTTTCGGGGAAAAATAATTTTTCTCCTGAAGAGGGGAATCTACCGAACTGAAGATGACAAAGTGCCAAACCAGTCAAGGAAGGACAAAAGGATGATGATATAAAAGTGGGCAGCAGAAGGAAAATATATTATTCAAACTCCATCATTTTCTTGCAATCACGAATAGATTATATGGTAATTTATAATGAGACAACGCATTGGCAGCACACAATAAATCGCACCAATTAGGTGAAAATAGTAAATTGATCAACATGATGAATAACTCTGGCTATAAATTTTCAGTTTAATGAATCCAAACTGACCAGTGTTTATAACTCACTGATGGAACACCCTTTTAAAAGTCCAAATGAATTATCACTCCCACATTACACGCATGATTGGCCCTGTAGTAGCCAAATCCACAATACTTGGATCTTTAAAATAAGTTCCATTGTATGCATATAGATGATTGGGAGTGTAATAATTGATGTGGTGGGTTTCTTAATTGCTTCTAGCAAAGTCTAAAAGTCATACCCACCGAAATGGAGGTTCTTGCGGGTACAAAGACCGAAAATTGTAGCGAGGATTGGGCGTAAGGAAATTCCATGCCAAACAAATTTTCATCAAAGATTACAAAGTGCTTAATGCAGACGAAAGTGCATCATAAATAAGAAAAGAAATAAACAATAAACTACAAACTCAAGTGATCAGCTTCCCAAATTACCATTGAAACTGATCAACAATTTGCCATGCCAAATAATTTTACATTAAAAATGATAAAATTGATATGGAGTATTTGCATTGTTATGACCTTGTTAATGCACGACCATAATTATCAAGTGTATTCTATTTTCTAATCAGGCACTTTTTTTAATCAAAGCGATAAAATATATGTAAACTTTTCTCGTTTTTGATTCATTTTAGTTGTTTTTATGCATTTTAAACAATTTAGCAAGAAAATTTTATAAAATGAATAATGTTTTTGCATCGTGTTTATATACGTTTCAATGCACGTTTCGAAGGACTTTGTACTAGCGATTGACCCTCCTAAAGTCGGCCATTCCACCCGTGTCAAAGTCCTGTGCCCCGTGCATTAAATGCGCATATAAACACTCTGCCTCAACCATTCAACATTAGTCTACCAACTGTGGTGTAGCGGTTATCATACATGTCTACAGACCACGAGGCCCTGGGTTCAAGCCTGGGTTGGGTAGACATGCCAGTGCACCACAACTGGGTTATCAAAGGCCGTGGACATTGACTTGGTTGTCGATGTTATGTCTGTCCGTACGTCGTACGTGTGTTCTCATCCGGGTCGTATTGAGCGTTTCGTGATAGCATTGTTACTATCATAACCAAATACGCAGGCGACGACCCCGTCATTGTAATTGTGTGTTCACTCGTCGTCGTCGCATTCAACATTAAGTTTTTTATTTCAAACGTTATGTACATAATGATTAAGAAAAGAAGTATACAATGAACTACAAACTTAAAAGCCAGATATCGTGTTAACGCTGATATACCGTGGGTGGAGATCAGAAATACAATACATTACAACGTTTCTTATTGGTCGAAATGTTTACACATTCACCGACCATGCACCAACACGCCAATCATTACCCCTGCAGAAGTGATCAATTTTACTGGTGAAGGTCAAGCAATTTTTTTGAGACAAGATTCCTCTTTAAGTGATAATTCTATTGAAACTTACCAACAATTTTTACCATAGCAAAACAAGTTTTCATTACCAACAATTTAAGAAAGAAAGAAAAACTTTGGTGGTAAGTTTCATATTGAATCTTTTATTGTTTGTATCTTTTCACAGAAAGAAGTTTTGAATGCGGCTACAGTTGCACTGTCGGATACATCAGGTGGGGCAGGATTCTGCGTGAAAGCATAGTTGAAACTAATGAAATTGCGAACTATATAAACATCTTGTTTCGGTCCTTTAGAGTTCTCAAAGTAAGCAACATTTATTTAACATTCAACCTTTAATGCAAATCAAAAAATTCTTCTTCCTTTACATGTAGGATAATTCCATTAATCTTTCATTAATAGTAACTGCTTATTGATACAGTTTTTTCTCCAATTTTGATAGATTTTCGACGTAATCTTATTACAGATGTCTGAAACATAAGCCTAAACGGTATGCTACAACGTTACAGCCTATTGAGAACGATTTAAAAATTGGTACCTCACTGAAAATTACTGCAGTTTCACCAAATGAACACGAAAATCAAAAATGTATACTATTTGATCAATATTGACACTGACTTTTACCTAAAGATTTACCGTACTAACCCCGAAATTTGACGGACAAAATCGGCTGATTACGCGTCACTTATTAAGTGTACCTCAGCTCACTCGCGCTAATAATTTGCATATACGCGTATCATGTATGGTTGTATGGAGGACCAAGATAGGCCAGTTTTTCAGTCCAGTGCCTATCCAGTGATGTCATAATGTGTATGTAAAATAACACCATAGTTTGTCATTCTTTGATATTGCATAAAGAACGCGATAATTATTCTTTTCCACGCTGGGTTGACTGGTTGATATATTGGCTTTGTAGAAGCCAAATCTAAAAACAAATGGCTTCGTTTTTTGCCACAACAACTCTTATTTGGTTTTTACCGAAAATTGGGCTTTTCTGGCTCTGTTGCAATATGTTTGGCCGCAAAAAAGCCCTATTAAACCTCTTTTGGCTTGAATTTGGCCTTATAATTTGATATCGGAAGAATAAAGAGAAAGTAAAAGATTAATTTTCTGATGAAATTCAGACGTGATATTTTACATGTTGTAAAAGTTATGTAATACCATTATTTTGCTTTTAGTACATTTGACTGCTCGCAGAATTTTTTTTCGTCTTGATTGTAATTTTTTTACAATCTACCAAACCTGACTGGCACAGTTCATAGGCGGCGGAACCGCCCGATCATCCCGACCATGGTCGGGGAAAAAAATTTGTCCGACAATGGTCTGACCAAGGTAAAAAATTGTCCGAGAATGGTCTGACCAAGGTTATACAATGTGATATCAGGCCTATTCAGTATTTCACTGTAATGTTCTAATATACAACTAACGATTTTCGTATCAAGCTTGCAATTAATGTTTTACGAAAAAATAATTTCGAAATAGCCTAGGTACGCGGTGTTAAGTTCGCTATAGCCACACACAATTATTACGGTAAAGTCCTAAAGACATGCGCTCCCTATAGTTAAATTGCTTTAACGCTTTTCTTAGATTACCAAGATGAATAAAACAATATACTGTGTTTACAAGTGACATAAAACGCGTCAAATGACGTAATCTCTTAAATCGGAATGGCAGGTTAGCTTCCCTGGTTGGTAGATCGTCCGATACTTCAGTACTTCATAGAATTAGGAAAATGATAGTCTATAAGTTTTCTGTTAGTAGTATGTTATCGTGTAATTTTACCGAGAATAGGCTAAATGACTGCGATACTTAACAAGAATGTCAAAATGATAAAGCTACCTCGAGTTTAGAAGAATTTATCCGCAAAGCAATATTGTTGCTAACCCAGTCAGAAATGCAAAAATAAAGTCCTTACAAAATGCTTAAACTGCAATGCTTCTGAGGCTTCGCCCCCTGGATCTCCACTAGGGCTTTGCCCCTGCTCCCCCCACCCCCACCGGGGCCCTTGAGCGGGCCCCTGGACCCCAGGCCGTTTGGGTTCACGCTTCGCGTGAACATGGTCGGCCCAATAATTTCGACCTTCCGCCGCCACTATTACTTGCATTACACATATCATTAAAACGTTCCAATTGTTACTAAAAAGTTACTGAAATAGGCACCAACCTATTGGTGCAGAAAATTTTAATTGTTTTCTGACAGATCGATACTGAATTTCATTTAAATATTCAAAAATTGTAGAAAATCCTAATTACGGTAAACAACCAGCAACCAATCATGGCTCGGAGAGACCGGGTAATGTTTGAATATGAAATCTATATCACAGATAAGATAAGCTCTAAATGACAGAATAAGGGAAAAGAATTTAAACGATCGAACTAAAACGTGTTGATATCCGCTGTTCTATTTGTCTAAAATATGTGTGAAAACGCAAAGAGAAAAATACGGGGCTGAATCTAGAGTTCAGAACTGCTAAGGCATGGATGTAGCCAGGTGGTCAATAGGCTCGTAAGACCCTTAGAAAAGTAAAATCATGGTAAAAAAGTCCAGAAAATAAATATGCTATTAAGATCGAAACATTTCCCTTTGCAACCTCCCACTCCAATTCTAAAGGTCAGCTGCATCCTTGACATCGGTGTAAACAACGCTAAATTTGACAGGGTAGTATGACCTCACCCCACCCTTCCCCCGAAAAAACAAAAGGTCCAGAAAATATGCTAAAATGTCCAAATATTTCCTTCGGCGAACTCACAATTGCAGATACATTTTTCGCGGGCACAAGCGCTTATTTCAAATTTGCAATGCTTAACACTGCACAAAGCTTCAACTATGTTGTAGTAAATGTTGATGGGAAATATCAAAAAACTAATGGACTTCATTTTGTATACGATATTGAGCTGTCCGTACTTTTGTGCAATAGATATGTACATTGGCGTAGCCAGAGGCGTGACCATGTGGTCTGCCCCCTCCTTCCAATCTCACACCAAAAAAATGAATTACACATCAAAAATATATGTTTCGCCCAGGTGAGCTTTTACAAACTCTATATATAATGCACACATTCAGACTGTGTGACACATATCACACAGACAGTCACCCCCTCTTCCCCAAGAAAAACAAAATCCTAGCTTAGACCAGTGCCTAATTCCCTTCATGTCCGGTAGCTTTCTGGAACTTCGCCCCTTAAAAACACACCACGCGATTTGGCTTCAATTTTAACGCATTTCATCTCTAAAATTGGTAATTTCTCAGAGCTTCCTGGGGCTTTTCCCCCTGCACCGCCACCAGAATTTCGCCTATGGCGTCCTTAAGCGGGTCCTGGATCCCACGCCATGGGCTACGCGCAAAGCAATGTCGCTTTGCGGCAACATACATTCGCTTAGCCCGCCCAAATTGAAAATACATCTCGCCGCTCGTGGTTGCCCCCCATAAAAAAAAAAAGAAGCGCAAACTAACATCACCACCACCACCATTACAAAAGGAAAATACAAATTATCACAAAAAATTGTTCCCTATGATCAACAACGTCGTGGTGAAGGTAATGTCCCGCGTTTTACATTCAGACAATTTTTTGTCGAAATCACCCAAACGACATCTGTACATTTTCGTTCCTTAACAAATTCTTGGATGTAGCTACAAAGACTTCCGAATAGATGGAGTCGGCTTGAAACTGAACGTCAACACTTTCACCCGAAAATGTTATTTCAAAAACTGATAATACATATAAATCTTTGTTTACTGTACTGGCAATGGCAAATTAAGTTCGGTTTTAAGGAACTTTCGAATTATTTACAATAACATAAAAGAAAATTCTAGATAAAATGCAACAAAATGTATCAAACCAACATCAAACACACCTATACCTTGAGCTGTTGAGCGTACAAAGGATGCATGAATTAACTTTAGGCAGCCACTAAAGTCATTTTTAAATACAATTTGCTTAAACCTGTTTTAAACACCTCTTTCTGTGTATATTTTGTCACATTCTTCTTGTAAATAAAGATTGTGAAAATACAAAATAAAAATAAAATGAAATAAAATTACCATTACGAGAGCTTAATATCACAAAATAAATGAAGGAAGATTATTCATAAGTACAAATGCCAGAAATATGTTAAAAATAGACTCAATTATCCCTTTTGATGCCACATTGTGTTCAAAGACACGCGAAAAAAAGAAATTATCGTAAAGGTTCTGGATAAAAAGAGTGGGTCGACGTGGGTTGTTTGCAATATCTGGAGAAGCAGTCGAACGTATATAATCCGCAGAAATCGTACAGCAAACAAATGAGGATTACTTACACTTGCAGATTCACAACCAGAAATATGTAAATTGGCTCAATTATTCCAGGTTGCGTTACCTTTCTAATTTTGATTTAATAACTTGAAAAATATTTATACAACATTAAAACGAGGGTGAAACGAATGGACGAATGAACTTGCTGCGCTCTGCTTCCTGTATGACCTGTATTTTCGGCTGGGATGAGGAAAGGATGTCGGATGTAAGCAATCAAACTAACTGCAATTCCCCTGACCTAGATGATTGTTGACATAAGAAAAAATAAAAACGATTGCCTGTTTTGACACATTGAAATTCAATCAACGAAAAGTATAAACAGTTTTTGAATTGAATCAAATAAAAGGACTTTAGTTGCCATTTGTACTGTTATTTTGATTTGCCTACCCTCGAATGAAGAAGAATAAGAAGAGATATCCCAATGTAAAGTAAGATTACCTGTGGTAGCAAATTTGTGATGTTCAAAACAACATTCTGAGTGTGTGTTTTCAGGAGGGGGTAACTGTCGAGGTTTGGGTGTCTTCGTTGAAACATAAACCTTTCATAAAGATATTACTTCAAGTTCTCTAGGCCTTGGCTAAGGAGATTCTATCAGCTGTCTGTTCTCCCAACAATTCTTATTTCATTTTGGAAGGTCATCACCATAATATGATATACATCTTTGACGCACTTCCACTTCTATTTTTCATTGTCATGGTAAACTCGTCCAGATGTCTTTGGGCATTCATATTTCAAATCCAGATAACTTTCTCAATTTAAGTTTATTGCTACTAATCTTAGATTTTCATTTTTCATCATACAAACTAACCAATGTTTCGTTGGATTAAGAAAGGTTAGTGAAAATACTTTCGCAATATAACCAGGTCGGTTCACTTACTATTTAAATTTTAAATAGTCTTATCATCAAGTTATTTGAGAAAACGATCTTTCAATTTGTTACAAATTCTTACAATTGCAACATCGACATATTATACGCAAAAAATGCATAATTTACCAAAATTACTTAACTTCATCTCAGCGTCGATTGTGATTCAGTACAAATACAACCTAGGGCATAAGAGGAATATTGCGGTGGTCAACCATGAAAGAAAACAACAAATCATGTTCCCATACCTTAAAATCAACATCTCCAAGAAACAAAGTTTGCACCAGCCGACCATATGTGAACAAAATATGTATGCCAACCACAGGTACTCGTTGATTACAAACCTTTAGAGTATGTCTCGGCAGCACAGCGACCCAAGCTTCCAAGATAATCGAGAAGACATACAAGTCACAATTGTTACGTCGGAACAATCATTTCTTAAGTCGTACCAATTCCATTGCATACGTCTAAAACGGGTCGCCGATTGGCTGTTTCCTTTACACGTGAGATTAGAAAATTAGTTTTCACACGTAAAATTATATCTATTCGTACGCTTAAAGGAAACAACTAATTAGTGACCCGTTTTAGACGTATGAAATGGAATTGTTACGACGTAAGAATTTATTTTTCTTAGGCGTAATATTAGGAGACGTTATGACCCGCATGGCCAACCATACACGTCCAACTCAAGCTGCGGCCGCAACCTTTGGAAAGCTTCGAAAGCGGGTATGGGACTGCTGGGACATTACAAGGCACAAAGATCAAAGTGTATAATTTGGTGATAATGTCCCCCACACTCAATGGTTTGGAGGCATTGCCACTTTACAATCGCCATTTCACCAATTCACAAAGCTAACAACCACCTAGCTGGTCACCTGCACATGATATTACGTATTCAATGGGCAGGACCGCATCAACAATAATATAAGTACTTCAGCGTGCTAACATGCTTATTGTTGAGGTAACTCTTTGCAGGTAAGCCAGCTCCGTTGGTGTGGACACGTAATTTGATTGCTAGAGGATCGTCTGCCTAAAATAGCTTTGTATAGTGAGCTGCAAACGGGCCAAAGAAACATAGGTGGCCAGCTACTACACTACAAAGACCATATCAAGCGGCACCTAAAGACTACAGAAACGACCTCAATCCGGAGGCGCTGAACAGGATAGACGTGCCTGGCGCACAGCGATACACAATCGTACTCAGTGCTGTGGACCAGCAGCGAGAACACTGCTACATAAGAGCCAACGACAAACGCCACAAGACCAATCCCAAGTTATCATCTGCTTAAATGGACAGCCAAACATACCAGGGGTATTTAAGTTTAGAGTATTGTGTACAAACTGCTGGCAACAGGCTAAATATGACATGAACTGTCAATTTCATCCTTTTGTTTATATATTCTATAAAATATTATCTCCATTTTTTAAATAATAAATATTGGATACATGAACAGATGTCCACAAAAGTATCTATCTTACACAACTCAACAGTTAATGCTTCCCCTCATTAAAAAAAGTATATTTTCGAAGAAAGACAATTGTCGTGCAAGTATTTTTTATGATATCACGCTACTAAACTTGAATTACTACACCAGTCACTTAAAAAAAAACTTATTGAATCTTTGAAATTGAACATCATCTAAACGGGATATGACGTGGTGTGTAGATTGATTCATTTTTATTAATTTTGGTGGCCACGTTAGTGAGCAAATATTAATGAATGGAACATCGACTGGTGATGTATACACGTGGGTCATTTTCGAGTCATCTACAACTCAAATACAGATCAAAGCTATATGAATCAAACTATAGACAAAACTTTAATAAGTGTTATCAGGATAAAATGATATTTTTCGTAGTTCCTTAATCTCTTAACGTTCAAATTATATTCTTTGTTGTGGAAAGAAATATTAAGAAATCGGTATACCTTCTTATTGTTATAGCAAAATTTTCTTGAAATTCGTGTGTGTGTGTGCGTGCGTACGTACATACATACACGTACGTACATACGTATATATTGTATGTACGTATATATATATATATATACATATATATATATATATATATATATATATATATATATATATATATATATATATATATATATATATATATATATATATATATATATATATATATATATATATATATATATATATATATATATCTATATATATATATATATATATATATATATATATATATATATATATATATATATATATATATATATATATATATATATATATATACATATATTTGGGTTTTCATTATTTTATATTTGATTTGATATGGGAAGCCTGATTTAACCAGATTAAGCCATATTCATTGTGCATGCTCTGCTCTCAAACTTGGACTAGACTGTGCAACTTACTCATCAAACTGAGATCATACTGCAAACTCAGATGTGTGAGCTTGAAGGAAATTAATCATTTTTTGAATGCTGTAGTAACGCATTAGCCACGAACAAAATACGAAAAAAGCAGGTGAATATAATGCTTTTAGGACAAATAACTGAGTGGCAAATAAACCGGAAAAAAAATTCTGTCAAATATTTCGCATACATCGTAAAGAAAACAACACATGTCACGGTATCAACTTTTGGCGTTATATCTAATGTTGGGTTAATTTCTTTTAAATAACAGGGAATGATATGCAGATTTAACTTTGGCACATACAAATTATATTTCTATTAATTTCAATCGATTTCTTGAGTCAAACAGTAAAATTAATTTGCACATCATACGTGAGTAACGATAATGCTGATGATGATATTGTTTATTGACTACCGGTTTCTAAATAAACTTAAAAAACTACATTTCAAAGCAGAATATACTATGATTGCTCACAGCATTTTCGAGAAAATACCATTTCACCTTCCTAGGGAAACTGTTAATCGCGTTTAAAACTTTATCATGAAGTTAAAGATACGCCAATCAATGCTGCAGGTGGTGATGTTACTGAAAAGTTTGAGCATGAAAACAATGCTGCAAAACAAACAGATTCAGTAGGTATTTTGATTATTTTTCCCAAAATAAAGAATCGGAGTTTAAAACCAAAACACGGGAGAAAGTAGCAAACCAAATTTTAAAGAAATACATTAAAACCACATTTTATATGATTTGCTTGTAAAACACTCCCCAAGTCTTGTTAAATCAATACTACACATGTGCCGCGGCCAATCAATGCATACATTTAATACAATTTAATGTATTTCCTTTGAGTTATTTAACCTACATTATTTTGATTAAAGATATTGCTTTGAGTAAATTGAAAATACTTGGAAAGTAAAAGATGGAAGGCAAAACAAGCTGAAATATTGGCAGGTATAGCCAGCTAGCAGGAATGTACAATTCAAACGGTTATAAACAAATCACATACAAAACATTACACACGCAGATGCATTAGCCTTTGTAGATACGATAAAATGCTTAAAATAATACAATGCAATAGAATAAATTGAACATATTAGTAGGTTTAATTAAACGATGGTGTATGTCATCATTACATAAATTTGAGTGTTAATAGCAGTAATTATGCTTGTTACATTTTTCAAATTTGAAACACGTCTAGGAAAAATACCTTTGCTAGGAGAAACTTAAACTCATGAAAATACCTTCATTACTGGCATGGCTATAACGTTTCCACTCCCATTTAATATGTTCACCACGCCGTTTTCGAAATATTAGAGAAAAAAAGACATTAGAGCTAGGCTTTTAGGCGCGAAACGGCCACTTTGAAAATTCAAAGATTTTCAACACAATAATTTTTAATATTTGAAGTACATAAATGATACACTATGACATTTTATCGCAACATCTGAACAACATGACTGCATGACTTCAATATTCTCGTGTGTTATAAATGTTCCTATTAATAGGCATGCTTCCGGACTGTTCGTTTTGTAAATTTCATGTTCTTGGGCAGATATATATATATATATATATATATATATATATATATATATATATATATATATATATATATATATATATATATATATATATATATATATATATATATATATATATATATATATATATATATATATATATATATATATATATATATATATATATATATATATATATATATATATATATATATATATATATATATATATATATATATATATATATATATATATATATATATATATATATATATATATATATATATATATATATATATATATATATATATATATATATATATATATATATATATATATATATATATATATATATATATATATATATATATATATATATATATATATATATATATATATATATATATATGTATATATATATATATATATATATATATATATATATATGTATATATATATATATATATATATATATATATATATATATATATATATATATATATATATATATATATATATATATATATATATATATATATATATATATATATATATATATATATATATATATTTATATATATATATATATATATATATATATATATATATCTTTTAAACATTCGTCTATACCACAACAATTCATGGCGTTAACACCCGGATAGTTCCGGGATTCAAACCACTACTACCACCCACTTGTTATTTATTTTGTTTCTTGTTTAATACTCCCATAAATACATACCTAATCCATCTAAGATTATTGTTTGTCATTGTTTACTGTTATTTAAGATCTTGAAATTTGTTGAAATAGGTTTTGTTATTCTTGTATTATATTGTATAAATCTGGCAAAGGAAATTTTGCATCAGTTTTTTAGTATGAAAACGAAAACAGTGGAATATTTTCTCTTTGCTCAGATCAGGCAAGTGGTTTACTTTATTACCTCCCTCTATGCTTAAACAGTTAAATGACTAATTACGCCGCCATGAGGTTACGTATACACAACTCGCATATTCACATATACCTTACCTGAACTTTCTCTCACTTCAGGTGCCGAGTCTGAAACAGACATTGGCGATCATGGCCCTCCAGTCACTGTTTAGAGCTAAATGCATACATTTATTGTCACTTAGGCTGTTGTTGGTTGCCCAGTTGTTGAACTTTACATGATATAAAAAGCGTAAAATAAAATTTTTGCTTTTTCAAGTTCCTTCACGTTGCGTGCCATGATATCAAAGTTAGTTATTCACTATTTTGTGTTACTTCTATCTAACTACGACGATTTTTCTTCATGAGATTGCTTGATTTTAATGTTTAGTCATATGTGATGTGCAACAAAGCATCATTGTGATTATTACATCGAGTTCATATGAGAATTGATTTCTTCAAAATTAAAACAAAAACACAAGTTTTTTTTAGGACTGGTAACTTTCAGAAAAGGTCATTGATATTATTGTTTGTAAGTTCTCTTGGTGTTTTCGTGACAGATGATAAAGCTCTTTGGGGCGACATACGGTCTTCTCTTCAAATTATCTTCCAAGCCACTAACTAATAAAATTATTGGAAATAAAATTTACACTTCTAATTTCATTATATTGTCGGATTTCTAAGTTGATGCCCAGTGATTCTAGAAATGCATCAGAAAATTATTTGTTTTGCCTTCAACTTCGTAAAGTATGAAGCAACAAGTTTCTAACATTCAATTCGTCGATTTGTTTCAACTTTCGATTAAGACTTAATAATAGGAAAAAGTGATGGAGTGGAGGATTTCTTCTTCAAACATTGTCATTGTGCTTGCTGTCAATCCGAAATAAAATTGTTTAAGATTACACCGCCAGACGGTTGCCTCATAGTCTTGCTGCGAATATCCAACTTGGATCGTAGACATATCGATAAAACACTTTAGAACTGTTCTTTATACTTTCTTATAACAATAAAATAAATACTCTCAATTGCTATTTTCTTAAAAACTATTTTGAAGAAGAACAACTAATGAGTCATCTTTGTTCGAACAGAAACGTTTCCACAGCCCAGAGGACAATTACTTAGGGGAGTGTAAAATGGTATACAAATTCTGAATAACAAGTATAATCTTTGCAATCTATTTATTTCTGGTTCTTAATAACGGCACGTCATTTGTTTAAGAAAGGCACCTAACATAACTTTCTTGGCAAAGTTTTGACCACTTTCATCCTAACATGGGTTCTTAATTATCTTTTTCCAAGGGCCATCATTTCACAACAGACTCAGGCCGTGGGCCAATCACATGACAAAACCAGCGTGACGTGACAAACAAAACCCGTCAAAACAATCACTAAATATATACAAGCCGAGAGCGCGCGTGATAAGAAGGATGTACGCCAGATGTCGGCGGTTCTCTTATCAGTATTTCTTTGACAAGGCGCGAGTCTGCCCATTTTATAACAAAACTAAAGATAGAATTTTGCTTGATAAGCCGCGATGTTATAGTGCGCAGATCTGCCTGGAAAATGCGCAGATCTGCCTGGAAAATGCGCAGATCTGCCTGGAAAATGCGCAGATCTGCCTGGAAAATGCGCAGATCTGCCTGGAAAATGCGCAGATCTGCCTAGGAAAACCCCAAAATAAACAAGTATTCTGAGATTTTTTACCGATCTCATTCATATTTTTTTTCCCGCTACGACTATTGTTCTCGGACAAGAGTGAATTGTCTGTCGGGCCAGAGTTGGCCAGCGGGCCGCCTATTAAGAATCGCCGCTCTAACACACACTCAGTGGCGCAACGTAGTGGGGTTACACTGGGGCAGAGCCCGGGGCCTTTCAGCAAAATAAATTGAACAAATGTGAAGAACTATATACAAATAAATCAATTTCCGAACAAACTAAAAAAAATGATAATTAAAAGAGATAGACAACTTGTATTGATCATACTGTCGAGACCTTCTACGTTCTTGATAATTTAACATGGGCCCCTTGATTTATACAATTGTTCCCTTATCGTTTGTTTTGACTGGGGTCCCCAGTCAGTCTAAACGGACGACAAGAGTCGAAATAGGACCCTATGCCTACATGCAAAACAAATATAATACCATAAATACGGGGATATAGAAGCCAGGGACGCGTGATAAATACCAATGGGCCCCATTGTCGTCTGTTTAAATTGAGCCACCAGTCTAAGCAGACGACGAGTGATTGATAAATGGAGGGGCCTCTCATTCGTTTATTTACATTGGGCCTTTAAAGCAGCGGGACCGAACAAATTTAGGTCAAAACACAATTTCGATACAGATGAATTTTCTCTTGAAAAAAAGAGAATTCAAGTTTTTTTCATGGAATTGCATTAAACAAAAAAAGAGAAATCGCGTCAGAGCCATGGGTACACGGTCCCTGGCCCCGGTGATATTACGCTCACTCCGCTCGTAGTGAGGAACCTCCTGGCCCAGCGTTACGCCACTTATCACACTGATATAAAAATATCCACTAAACTGCCAAGTAGAGTAACATTTCCGTATTTATCGTTTTAACTGAAGTAGCCTAATTCCTAACTCCTACGATAAAATTTATGGATTGTAGTGGTAACAAACCAGTAGAAATGACGAATACTCTCACAAATGAAGAGTGACATGTCAAATAGGATAATATATTGAATTACCAGTTACATAAATAATACTTCTAACTCTGACATGTTACACATACATTCAGGTCTTCGGCAAAACGTTCATGAATAACTTAATCACTGAAATGGGTTAATAGTACAGAGTACAATAAATTAGATTAATTTTACGTCGATAAGAAATTTTGTTATAGTAAATTGTTTCAAAATGTAGATACGAATCAAAAAATAATGGATTTTTCTAGAACACACCAATCCATGAATGGTAGTGTAAAAAAAGCTTTAGACCCAACCATGTAATAAATTATGCGTATTACAAGACAAGGCCTCCTTTTTTGACCTTAAACCATTTGTTCAAATCTTCTGACAGACAAAGCAACTAATTGGGATAAAGATATGCATACTACTGTAACGGAAAGAAAACGTATAACAGCAGGTTGGACCAACATTATTCCAACATTAGGCCTAAACAAAATGATTGCCCTTTATTGTTGGAAATTGAGGGGCGGGCGGAATTTTGTATATTTTTTGGGGGGGCTTCTCATAAGAATCAATAACATTTATAAAACAGATTGCTGTTCCTTTATTTTGCTCAGTTTTTATGTCTCAATCATGTTTCTTGAGTGATATGGGATTTTCTATCCCTTAACTGACACACTCGTTACAAACAGGCAGGACAACTTTGTATTCTCAAGCTCTTGTGGGCAGTGGGCTTTATTTTCTCCGCAGTAACAGCAACATTCAACAGGCAAAATGGTTACCACGCCATTTTGTAGAGATTTTACGAAGCGTAGGGATTTTTGAAAATTAAACGAAAATACAACATTTTAAACGCCGCCCCTATTTTTCGGCGAGTTTGGGAAAGCAAAAAAACAACTTTTTTTAGGCCTTAATATGCCAACCCATCTGTTGCCCAGCTTAGTGTGCTACCTGCGCTGTGTTCTTCTACAATTGTCTGTTCAGATTTGTATTCAACTTTTGACTGCTACAATGCTCGTAATTTCTCATTTAAATGGAACGAAAAACACCTTATGTGTCGTCTGTTGTCATAAATAATTATTGCAGTATGCAGGTATGTGACAACAAATTTACGATGTCATCTACGCTCGTTTAACTATTGAAGCTTTTGTTCTACGATTTGCAGTAAAAGTCGTGAAAATAGGTACGGTGAAACCAAAGAGCAGAAGCTCTTTGGTGAAACTCAAAGGTGCAATACATTTTTTGGAATATAGTTTGGGTTGTAAATATGAAGAAGTAAAACGATAAAGTAATGATGTATTTTTGCCAATCAGTTTTGTGCGTATGATAGACATGTCCAACAGAATAGTTTGAATGAATGAAAAAAAGACGAGTTTGTTGTTGCTAGAGAAATATGTAAAATCATATTCCGTTGCAAGTGTTAGAATGAGATGAATTAAATACATGTCTTCATGGTGGTTGAATTGCAATTTTAACACCTTGACTTAATTGTTCGCTATAATTGAGATCAAATAATTGAGTTCGCAATATTTTGTTTATATGTACTTCTTTATTAAAAACAACCCCGTTTAAAGTTCTGGTTAGACGATTTCCTGATAGCTGAAAGTGTTTATCACTTCTATATGCGAAATTGTTATGCCCATCACGAAGAGTGCAAAACAAAAGTCATAGCATGTCCAGTCTCATCAATCAAATGACTTGATGTCTAAGTGTGTCTTTGGAGTTTTTGTGGACAAAATTATTCTAAAGCACGTTCATCTGTCAAACTCAAGGGTAAAATCTTTAATTTCCATGCAGGTGTCTAAAAATACAAACAAAGAATTTAGCTGTGATTCACATTTTGACACAAACCCAAGACCCTTCATCTGTTCCCCTTGTTCCCCTATGCTATTTGGTCGTTGTAAAACTAATAGAATTTCATTTGATAAAATATATAAGTGTGCTAATATATTGTAATTGTATTTATAAGATTATGTCGGGTGTTTTCATCGTGAATAAGTCATCCAACTTAAGTTCTAGTAAAGAGATATAAAACATAAATAAGAAAGACAGACGGAAATCTACACAGATTTTAATCATGTCAGGTTTTCTCGAAGTATGAGTTAAATTGAAAGAGGTCAACGAAATGTACATAATGGCGAAGAAAATACTCTAATATTTTACTATAGTGAGGACTTTAATTTGAAAGCCTTCACGAAATTTAGGCAATATGACTTTGATTTTCATTAAGCAGAAAACACTCCACACTCTTTAAACTTCCATCAAACTGTCAAATGTCAATTCAAGTAAACTGAAGCAGACATTGAAGTAGTCCTGTAGCCAACAAGATGGCCATGTCAGACCACTTCAGTGGAATGTTAAGTTTACACGGTTGCACATCCTTAATATAACTATGACGCAAAGACATGGTTAAGCGACATTAGAACAGTTGGCTTCTTAAAGATATGGAATAGGAGTCCCAATTCTCAATTCTGTCTGCAAATCAGTTCAATTCTCCAATGTCACAACAGTCCCCTAAATCAAGACTACTTGTCGATCAAAAACTTAAAAACTTTCCTCCAGAATTTCACCCATTTTGTCCATTTGTCGTTTATTGCTTGACCGACTCCTTTATTATTATTTGTTTCGTAATTAGAGAGTAGTCTCGTATGGATTACTTTCGATCAGTCCGTTTTGGTCCGGTTTCTACCAAAAATAGTATTTTTGCTTAGCAATTAGCACTTAATATATTCACCTTCGCTCTCAAAACCACCTCATCCTTTATGTTCCGAAAAGTAAACTTACATATGGCGATCGCTCTCTGCAAATATTTGGCCCAAAACTATGGAATGACTTACCTCTTTCAATCAAATCTGCTCAATCCCTTAAATAATTCCACACCTTGCTTAAGACTCACTTATCTAATTGCGCTTTCAACTCCTCTTCATAATTTGTTTGTTCTTTGTTTTCTTTATATGTCATGCTTATCTTATTTACACATTTGTATCTATTTTCTTTATATGCATATCTTGTAATGCGCATTAGAATAAGTTATTTAGATAATGCGCCATATAAAATGTAATAAACTTAAACTTAACTTAAACTTAATACAGAATGTATTTCCAGCTACTAGACTGGTTAATTTATTTTAGCTAAATCATTTAACAAAGAGCAATTTTTTATTTTTTATTAATCCCGCTAAGAAAATAAAACCATATTTTGCCAAACTCTCTGCTGTTATGATTACGCGATTTTCCATTTGAAATTGATGGTTAACAGAGATTGATCTACAAAAATTCCGAATGTTATCGGCTTCGATAGTTTTCAGCTTTGACTTTCTACTAACATTTCAATTACTTTTTACTTGCGAAACAAGTTCCAAGTTTTGAATAAGATGTTTATTTTATTTCAAATATGATTTAAGTGTTACAGACTAGCCACAAGTTTAAATAAAAGTGTGTGGCACAGAAATTGAATGTATTTTATTATTGATAATTACAAGAAAATTAGTATTTCATTTTCTAATCTTTATCAATATTCTGTGGAATATTGAACAGTGCTGTTTACAAAATATCATCTAATTCAACAAAATACTCTTTTTTCGGTCATATTTTCTGCAACTAGTGTTTTTGTTTGTTTATTTACAGGTTAGGGAGATCGACAGGACAGAATCCTTCGGAAGTAGATCCAAACAAGACACACGATTCAATGGATATATTGTAAATATATACGGAGGAATATTCGCTTCGGGATAGAAAACAACGTTTGCGTGACTGAATTACATTATTGCGAGTTGAAACCGCATGTGATACAAAATGGGAGAATACACAACATCACTTTATACAAACTTTACGTTGGTAACGGATTTTGATTCTACAACAGCACCACTGACTTGCCCGAGGCAAAATTCCCCGGATCTAAATGAAATAATATTAACTATTTTTTATACCGCAGTTCTTATGGTAGGACTTCTTGGTAATTGCACTGTAATCTACGTTGTGCTTAAATATGCCAAAATGAAAACAGTAACAAACTGGTACATTTTAAATTTAGCCGTTGCAGATTCATTATTTTTAATCATAAGCGTTCCATTCTTTGCAACAAGTTCTTTCATGGGCCATTGTTTTATATTTGGCAGAGTACTTTGTCATGTTGTCATGTTCTTCGATGGGTTAAATCAGTTCACAGGCATCAATTGTCTTGTAGTTATGAGTATTGACAGGTATATTGCCGTATGTTGCGCAATGAGAGCTTCCAAATTCCGCAACTTAAACACGGCCATGTTTGTTAACGTTCTTGTCTGGGTAATTTCTCTTTTCTGTAATGTACCACATATTATTCTTACCCTTTATGACGCTGAAAATAATAATTGTGGATTAGCATTTGATAGGCTGCCACCATTGGAAACTATGTTTGTTGCAAAGATGTTTATCATTTACTTTGCATTGGTAGGTTTTTTCATTCCCCTCTGCATAATTGCAGTTTGCTACTCAAATATTGTTATGAAACTTCACATTGTCAGTGCAAAAACAGGAAAATTAGAAAAATCCCGTAAAGTGAATCGTTTGGTCTTGGGGGTTGTTTTAGTATTCATTGCATGTTGGGGTCCTTTCTACATGATTAGAGTTGTACTGGCTTTTGCACCTGAAGTCTCACGAAGTCCTTTAATAAAACCACTAATGTATATTACAACGTGCATAGGATATGTTAATTCCTGTGCAAACTGTTTTTTGTATGCCTTTTTAAGTGAAAGCTTTAAGAAAAGCTTTAAGTCCGCCTGGAAGTGCGCCCGTTCGAGTGAACTACGGTCTATGTCTCGTTCGTCAGGTGATGCATTACGTTCAAACAGGCGAAGAACGGGCATATTATCAGGAGAGAGCAGCTGGTTTGGATGTTTTCAAAATTGGCGTAGACTAGATAGCCATGACAGGTTAGACGATGAAAATTACATTTCAGGAGTACAAAATAATGTTTATCCTATGACAGCCATTACTTCAGCTGTGTCTGAAACACATATAAGAAAATAGAATGTTCGATGCATTCTTACAACCGCTTTAACCATTATGTCATAAGATAAGATTTATAAGTTACTCCATTAGTGTCTTAGAAGCTGAATAAAATATCTAAAGACCCAAACTTGCCATGTTGGGGGTGTGCGTTAACGTATGCGCGCTGTTTTTATAACGGTGATACCGTATATGTCAAAACGTCATCATGACTGTTGCCTGCGTTGTATTATTAACGTTACACCCCCGCCCCCGGCCCCCACCCTACCCCCACAATTAATGGTCACTAAGCGGGAAGGGCTGCTAGCAGGAAAAGATCAAAACTCTTTTTTGTATTTTCCTTTAAAGGTCAGTTGTCGTCTCTAACGTATGAGGTAAATGAAATTCAAATCCTAAAATTGGCCGGCGTACATTTTATTTCAAAACGATTACTGTATTAATTCATATTGGACAATTGTATTTCCATCAATCAAAATATATGAATTAAAGTACATCTACTTCCACGTTAGAGACGATAATTGGCCTTTAAATAAATACTAATCCGAAAGCTGCAATAGTTGAAATCAGAAAGCAAAGCGGAAAAAGGTCACATGATGCTTTGTTGACCTTAAAATCTTATGAATTGTTATGTTTTTCAATGGTTTGTAAAAATACATTTGCCCGGTGAAACTTAACATTCATCGATACACATGCATTGTGTTCATGACTAAATATTATCCCCTGCCTTCCTTCTGTACAATTTTATTGCAATATTTGAACAAAACGGCTGCAGAACGTCTATGATAGTTTTACTAGTTGATTATGTTATTACCTCCCTGGACTGACTTGCACGTACAAAACACATTGTTCATGTACATCCAAGCTTTGTTTTCTGCAATATGAGCGGACGAGCGGGAACATACCCCTAATTTGCATTGTACATGATCTCGTGGTTATCCAGTTGTAATTGATTGTTATTCTACTTTTTTTTCTTTCTTGGGAAGGTATTTATCTCATTCAACTCGTTATTTAATTCTGTTATATATTCATAAAACATACAAAGAAAATATTACACCTTCTTTTTTATTTTTAAAGTTCTGCATTTTTTTAAATACGAAAGATCTGCATGAATAGGGACCATGGACTTACAGCTTTCAAACGTGCCCGGTTTGCCGTCCACAACCTCATCCGCTAAAGGAGCGAAACGACCGATTGACGGCAGGAGAAGCTTTCTCGTCTATGAACCCTTCATAACTGTAAATGTAAAACCTTGAATGTTCGTAAACAACAATTGACAACTACTTGACCAACATATAAGATTGTACTTACCTTAAACTATTGCTTCAAAACTGTATAGAATTGATGGCACTGCTAAGCTCTCTTGACTAGAAAGCTATTTCAGAGAGGTCCCACTTCCCTGGCTATTCTTAACAAAAGTAGGAAATCAAATTGCACGACAAGGAAAAACGGCCGGAACATTCCGTTAGGTTAAACTCGTTTATATGTATTAAATATAGATTGACTAAATATTTAACAAGGGCATTTTTCCGACAATGAGATGTTATTATAATATGAAAGTTTCTTACAATAAGTGAAGTTTAGTTCATTGGGATAACCAATTGCCGTATGATCTTTGTCTTATTACAGTATACCAGGGTAATTAAGTTTAGAATTGAGGAGTATTTCGTCAGTTGTTGTGCACACGTGTTTATCAAAAGCATGAGGAAACTGCAAAGTAGTGTATCTTAATCTAGTTGGATTGATATAATTCATATAGTTTTGACTGTTTTATTGGGTTGAGACGGAGAGATGCAAAGAAACACCGGAAATCAAAGTGCATGTATGTGTGACTTTGCTGCAAATATGTTGTTTTCTTTGCTATTTTTGAGAAAGGCTGGTAAAAAACCAAATAGATTTCTTTGTAAATATGTAAATACGTTTCGTCTACAATTCACTTGGATAGTGTGTCTTGTTGCAAAATATTTCAAGCAGATTCTTAATATAAAAAGTCTACAGAAACGATGATAATTTATATGTAAATATTGGAGATATTTGTTTCAATCATTAATTTTGATGTCTGTATCACTGAAAAGAGGGGAGTTTGTCATCGCGACGGTAGAATGATGGCTTAGTCATGTTGAGCAAAGAAATATTTGCTTCAGTTATAATATAATTACCAGCTGCGATAGATATGTAATGGACACACATCCAATTCATTTTGTGCCAAGGAAACCGAGAAAAGCACTGGCCCAATGTCAACATTATTTTAGCTAAAGAATCACCAGTCTGGAAGTATGCCTATTAATAGGAACATTTATAACACACGAGAATATTGAAGTCATGCAGCCATATTCTTCCAGATGTTGCGATAAAATGTCATAGTTTCTAATTTATGTCTTTAAAATATCAAAAATCATTGTGTTGAAAAACATTTGAATTTTCAAAATGTCCGTGTCGTGCCTAAAAGCCTAGCTCTATTGTCTATTTTATCTAATATTTCGAAAACGGCGTGGTGAACATATCAAATGGGAGTGGAAAAGCTATAGCCATGACAGCAATGAAGGTATTTTCAAAAGTTTTAAGATTCCCCTAGCAAAGATATTTTTGCCAGACGTATTTCAAATTTGAAATATGTAAGATTGCATAAGGCATTAACGTTAGGATAGCAATGGATTATGGGAAATAACACAAAATGGCGGCTTTCATGTAACAAAATGTTCTCATTAATAGGAACATTTATGTTCCCATTAATAGGCATGCTGCCGGACTAATCACGGGACAGTGTCTGTTTGGAAACAGTTGAAAATTTCAAAATGTCGGAATCTTTACTCATCACCTCATACCTTTCCAAATAATATTTTGTTTTCATTTTGTCAAATAAACAATTTGTTTGAGTGTAAGATAATATGAACAAAGGAATGAATTGTTGTAGCTTCTGGTAGTATTTTACGGAAACTCGAAAATGATTTGATTGTTAATTGTTGCACATTGATTTATGTTATGAATCTACATTTTTCTTGAATCAGTAGTGAAAATACATTTTGGTGAAAATATTTTTGTTTTAATTGTTTTTTCATGTACTTTACAGTCAGGCAGTACAAACTAAAAATTGAATGGATGTTTCAAGCTAAATGAGTATATATTTAACTTTCGAGCAGAACAACGTTTTTCACTTATTTTCTACTTTTTTGTGGTTTTCAAATTTTATATTTAAAATTTGTGACGTTTGATGTAGAAGTTTGTCATATCTCTTTCAATGTTGTAAATCATCCAAAATTATAAGAATACCTATTGTTTTGATTCGCAATTTAATTAACTGGACTGAAGATGTAAATACATTGTCTATTATAATTCTTAAAAATAGCCCATAGCTGAAGCTTTAAACGGCATGTAAAAAATAAACCAAGATGAAACCTGAACTGATTGCTTTCGCTCCCAAATCTCTGACCAATAGCACTCACGACCTTAATATCCAAGTGGGATCTAATATGATATCATTCGGCGCCTATCGTGATAAATCTGGGTACCCATTTAAATAAGTATCTTACAATGGAAAAACAGCTTTACCGGAAGGAGTTTCAAATTGGTGGGAAATAAGGGGTGGCAATGAGGAAGGGAAGGAGGGGGATTTCCCGAAGAACATTTAAAAACCCTTGACTACTATTGGCCAATTTTTTGAAGAAAACCATCGCTTCATATAACATATTGTCATACACTGACAATTGTCATAGACTGACATTGATCTGTTGATATCAGCTAAAGTGATTACAGATAATGTTATATGTATACGTGTAAAGAACTATTAGAAGAATCAGAAAACGAAGGAAACTTAGGTACCCTGGAAATATTTAAAGAGATAGGTCGCGAAAGGTAACATTGTTATTATTATTTTGTTCAACATTGGATTTCCTGTACAAGAGTTATATGGAATACTTGTTTTGAATTTATTATTGACGATGGTAAACTACATAATGTTGACTTGAAACATATGTAATCGGATTGAAAATAATATCAAGATTGTATTACGGAAATTGCCTATTCTATGTTCTGCCTCATGCACTCACTGACCGTCTTCAACGTGTGCAGAACTATGTGACTCGCACTCGTCGGCATGAACATATAATTCCAGTTTTAAAGGATCTGCATTGGTTGCCAGCAAAGGACTTGCATTGGTTACCATTGCAGTTTAGAGTACAATATATTGATATACATCTACAATGCACTAAATATTTTGGCTCCATTTATCTTAGCGATCAACGTCGCAAGTACCTTCCAACCAGACCTCTCCAATCATAATCTAAATCAGTCTTGTTTATACCGCCAAGTAAGACTAAGCATAAGGAAATAGGCGTTTTGATCTGCTGCTGTATTGTGGAACAACATATCCGAGAAAGAACTTGCAAGTAGCATTAACAATGATGATAATGATGATGATGATGATGATGCCTTGACCCAGAAGTTCGAATTGAGCATTTCGTGGTTTGTAAAACGATCACTCCCGAATGAATCCGAATAATTCAAATTACTCTAACTTATGCATTTTCAATGATCGTCACTACAGGAGAAGTATAAATGAAGTCCAAGACATTATATTTCGATTTAAATTGGGATCCGAGCATTTTCAGTCTCGGTAAAGTTCCCAAAATAAAGATTTTTCGTGGCCCATTTTGTGATGATCTTTGAAAAGGTAAGATTCGTCAATCGGGTTTTTTATTTGTAAAAGTCACTTTTCTTTATGGCAGACAATTTTTCATTAAGCTCAGTATACTTTTATAAAGTGAAATATTAGTGTCGTCAAATTTAAGCCACTTTTAAGTACTTTTAGTGGTTGAAAATGCTCAGGAAAAATGCCAGTCTAAATTCTCACTTCTTAGATCTAATTTCCTTCCTAACGTGATAAGGTGTGGCTTTTCCGTAACACTAGGTTGTTATTGCGGCAATGCATTAAGACATAGGACGGAATTATGCAAAATAAAATTAATTTAATTGTACGATTATTGACAGAGCTTACGGATAAAAACAAATGATATTCTTGTTACCGTTATCCACAATTTAGGATTTGCAGGTACTAGGTTTAGTTAGGCCTAACAAAAAAAAAAGTATGTTTATACACCAAATACTTAGGCCTAATTGCTAGGCCTAGTGGCACTGGCAGTAGGTATACTAGGTCTAATGTTAGTAGTAGTACTATGGCCTACTAGGGCCTATTACTGTAGTATGATCTGAATTTGTTACCCACCTTAGCGAAGTCGGACAAAATAGTTATGTAAAAAAAAGTCATTTTCATAATTGATGAGTACAGAGTAGGCATATGAAGGTGCATGAGAGACATATAAGGCCTAGCCTAGATCATGGCCCCGCCTCAAATACTATGTAGGCTAAGCCTAGAAGCCTATTACATTGATTGCCTTACTCAGTCAGAAGTCAGACCAATAATTGAATAGTCCTTGCTTAGAAGTTATACTAAACCAGTACTATTATAAGTCACCCCATAACATAATTTGCGAAATAGGGCATACCAGCAGTTGACCACATCAATTATTACTTAACAGAACTTCAGCAGACAAAAACTAATCCAAGTGAATGCGGGAAATGGCAGTTCCATAAATATAATACATAAAGCATACATTAACAGCCCGCATCATCCCCGTGTTAGATTGCTCTTAGTATTGATATTCTTACTAAAATCTTACCTCATGCTTGATATTCTTAGTGTTTTAAGATATAAGCATACAACATTGATAATAAGTTGCTTAGTTCTAGTATTACTCATTCTTTTTGTGTAACATTCTTAAGAGCAACTGCAGATTCTAACACGATTTAGGATATATAGTCACGTATCCCCCTTTAGTTTGTGTGTCCCGAAGTGTTGGAAATTTGTTAATGTTTAGCTAAAGTAACAGTTTAATATACTGTAGTCCTACTAAGTTTGTTGGAGTAGTTATGGTCATACTTAGATAATTTCAGACTACTATGAAATATTGAAAATTATAATGCCATCTTTGGCATCAAAAACAAAACTTCTGTGTCAACTTCTGAAACTGTCATCCAGCTATTATGTAATCTTTGACATCAATATCAAAACTTCTGTGTCAACTTCTGAAACTGCCATGCAGACGCAATGCAGGCTGCACAGTTACAAAATAGCATGACCCTTACCATTGCATCGTGGTACTGCTAATGAATGTTGATTATTTGCTACTTTTTCGCAACTTATTTCTTTGTCAAAAATGTGCCAATTTACTTTTGGATCACAGATCCAACACTAAAAACATGACATAAAGCTGATATTGGTTTTGAACATAAGTTTGCAGTACCCGATCATACTTTGTTTACCTTACACAACGCCTTGATATAGCATGTTTATAAAATTGTAACTAGTTTAAATTACAACAAAATGTTTTTTTGTTTTTTGATTGTTCCAAAAACAATTTCATTAAAATTCTGGCATGTTGAAAAGTTAAACACATAGGTCTGTAGGTAGAGCTGTTTTTCTGAGTTGATTCGAAGATACTCTTCATCATTATCTGGTTCAAACCCCTAGCATTACTGTTTCACATCCCGCCATGCCCTTCAGAAAAAAATGTAACAATCATTATCATTTTAATTTCTATAACTTGTTTTTACTTAATAATCTTATTGAACCTTATAAATGAATACCTTACATGGATACAGAACACAGAATGATAGCATAGAAAACAATTGTCCTGTTTGGCTAATGACTGGTCCCCATCAATCAAAATAGCTTCATTCAGAGGTATGATTATTGCTAAAATCCCAGAACGTCTTCACCAGAGGCTTGAGCCTTAGGGGACCACATGTCAAAAAGAAACAGCGATTCACACGCAATAATGTGCCCCGCAACAAGTCTAGCACCTTGTCCCTTTTTAAATCAAGCTAGAAGTTTGTGGCTAGACCAGTATAGAGCATTAATGCAGAAATAACTGTGCGTGTGTATTTTTTTTTTCTGAGTGAGGAACAAACTACAGTACTATACACTATTTTGATGTTCTTGTTTTCAGTCTTGTTAATTTCAGAACTTATATCATTTCAAACATTTTATGCTTGTTGTTCTACATTGCAGATTTGTGATTATTTTATGCTTTCACAGGCCCCATAAAACAATCTTATAGTACATGAAGATCTGAAAAACGTCTTATTTTTCTTCAGCAATATTAAGATAGACAACACATTTGGTTAACTCTATTGATGCTCAGTTTGGCTCCTTAGATACAGTATATAATATACAAAGCAGTGTACCGTTGACAGGACTTTACAGTAACTTTATGAACTGTTTTAAAAAATCTTGTCATTGCAGTTCATTTATTCTGTCATATTGTTTTTGTAGATTGAAAAGAGTATAAATTGGGTGTAGTTCGATTCCATATAAAGTTTTTCATAGTTCTGCTATTATATTGCAGCCATTTTTCTCACCTTCATTCATAAGAAAGCTAACAATTGATTTGTACACAAATTGCCTTTATGCATGTTGCTTCAAGGCCCCTATACGGTATATCTAGAAATAACAAATCATGTTTATTTCAGAGCAGTGTATATTAGGGGAAAAAGCTTTAAGATTTTTAATATAAATCCTGACTTTTGAAGCTCAAAGGTCAATGTTTACATTGTTAAAATGCTCTTTTGTCTATTTGAAATTACTCTTTGTGCTACTTGCAAAAATATTTAAATTATTGCTCCAAGATTGAAAGAGTTCAAAACTTCAATTAAAAACACATTTGGTCAAAAAATGTGTTTAGCAAAACCGAAATGATTTGTATAGTTAACCATCACAATTTTTTTTTACCTCACTTGTAATATTTTTATTCATAATCTACAGTATCATTTGATGTTAATTTTTTTATTCCAGTATCCCTCAGTTGTTTGAGAGAAAAACTGCAGCATCACATTGTCTTGATATTAGGTTATACCTTTTTTTTTCCCTCAAAGATTGCAGCAGAGCATAAGAGAAATCAAATAAGTACTATATTTCTAAAAGAAAAAATGTGCTCAAATAAGCGCAGTATCAGGACTAGATCTGTACTTACCCATCATTCATTTAGCTTGCATGGAAGCTACAGCAATACCAACCAAAGAAGAATGTTGTGACTGATAGTGATACAGCATCGAATGACGTCTTCATCCATCCTGTTTTTTTACAGCATACTTCATACATGATAAAATTAAATAAGTGTTTATACTATATGTGAAATATTGTTTTATGAGATGATTCTTTCATATTATATCTTTCTTTGTTTTACCTGCAGTAATAAAATTGGATCAGTACATTTTGATATTGGAGCAGTGTAAGACATGAATATGGGTACCACAATATATCTTTGCATTAACAGAAAAGGTAAACAAGATGCAGATGGAATGTCTTACAGTTTTATGCAAACTATCATTATTGGTCCTTTACAAAACTAAAATTAGAAAGTAAAGTGCCATGTAACTGGTTAATGGTCAATAATTACCATCTTTAACAATAATATTATTATAAAACAATAATTAATTTGTATTGTGCAAAATGTGTTAACCATTTTTATGCACTGTACAAAGAGAAATAATGAGGAGGGGCAGGAAAATACGTTGAACTTTTAAGGATTCTTTCAGAATATATTGATGAGATATTTTTTCCATTTTCTGACACCAGGTTGAGGCATTGATAGATTTGTTGATATCTAATAGTCTTTTATTTGTAGTACTTCATAGACACATACTTCGAAAGGCTGTCATAAAAGACTAGTGATATCTAGAACATTTTCCTTACACTTTGGTGCAAGAAAATATTGACAAGGAAGTCTAGTTAAAAAAGCATATTAAGTTTCAGATAAAAAATTGAGCTTTATTAGGGTATGTATAATATGTGATGTAATGCAGTATGATATAGAATATTTGTATAGCGTAATATATTGTCTTTTTTCTCTATCAACTGAGATAATTATTTTTCACTGTGGGATATGACAAAGAAAAAAATGCTAGTTGCTCTCTTTGAAACTACTGTAGATTACAATTTCGAAGAAGAAAAAAAACAGGAAATAAAGGGCAGTTCCACTCACGAGATAACCAACACTTTGCATTTGTGTGAACATTTTTTTTTGTGTGTTATTTCACAAAAGTTTGAAATACTCAATTTAAAACTAAATTTAATTATATTATTAATTGATGCCTGGTCCTTTAAAGCAAACATATAAAGCTTGTTGAGATGTAAAGTGAAATATACCTGTAGTCCAAATCAAAGTTTAAAAGTTTACGAATGGGTAGGTAAAAAGCTTAATGTAAATTGTTATATTTCCTTCATAAATTTCAGTTCTTGAAAATGAGGACAAAGTCTATTCCTGCTAGATTATGGTTAAGGGTATGGTCAACACTTAAAAACGTTTGCTTAAAATTCCTTTCCATTTTTCACAAATGTTTGACAATGAATTAAAAAACAAAAGAAAGGGGTTACATAAGGAAATAGGAATTTCCGCCCACTCATACATCAGAAGAACATAAAGAGGAAGACAAATTTGCATATTTTGGCCTGAAATTTAAAATGCTCTAAAATGGTCAATCTTTAACCGATTTGCATAATTTGTTTTTTACTATTTCCATGGATTTTAAAGCAATTTAGCATAAGTTGCTGCTACACATCCATATATCTTTAAAGAAGCACTTATACATATGAAGGGTTTCATGTATTGATTATTTGTAATGAAGTTGAAACAAGACTTACATTTGAACCAAAAGAGATAAATAAATTGTACTATCAAATAAAGTATTTTCTTTGACTTTTCTTAAGTGTTATGAGAATGTTTGTATTTATGTACCATTTACCCCCTAATTATTTATCTATAAATTCATCTGCCTCAAACTAAAATAGACATACCAGTTTTGTATATATTTTGTGTTTTAAGTTACTGTAGATCTGATTGAGCCACTTTTTTTAAATTAGAATAGCAGACGGGCTTATTGTAACAGACCTACAAGGTATACATGAATGTCCTGCATTCGCAAAGTAATGTCTTGGGTAACACTAAATTAATCCAATAAAAATTTTTTTTATTTTCGTCAGAAACAAGAATGGAAAGTATAAAAGTAATATTGAAATGATATTCCATACAATCTGACAGCCCAGAGAAAAGTTATGACCAATTTTGAAATGCTTATTCTTGAAATGATTTAATAGATAATGGGAAAAGAGTAATGCACCATCAGTTGTAAAATTTAATTGGATTTGAAAAAAAACAAAAGTGCTATAATGATTTCATTGAAAAGTGTGAGGCAGATTTTCCAGGGGAAAGGAAAACCACATTGTGTCAATAGTTACCTTTCATTCAAATATTGAAGTATGTCTGTTACAGAGGTACATTTTTCCAGTAAAATGAAAAATTGCTATCATTAATTAGTTTAAATATGTTCATTGGGTTGGAAACTCTCTAGTACTGTGGTGGTGCCACGTTTGGTTATCTATTAAACATTCAGCTTTTTCTTGAAAACGGTTCATTCACACAAAAGAGGGGCTGGAATTCGGTGAAAATTTCTGTTTAAAAATTTGGAAGCACCTTGGATCATTCAGATTATCTTCATGCACATCCAGATGAAAAGAGTATTGCAAAATTGACAGACTAACACTTAGTGACAAGGAGACCCGGCACAGCCCTTTGACTATATCACCTATAGTCACTGATTTCCCTATCAATTAAATTCCTCTCAGGCCTATCCCATGATTGTTTGCGATAGATTGCCAAAGCCCTCTTAATAATGCTTTAATATTATAGGTTATCCGAGCTCCCGTAGTGGGGACTGCTCCTCAGCGATGTTATGTATACCCCTCACGTGCAACTATTTATGATCTTCTATTGGTCAAGTTTATTCTCTAATGGATTGCTTACTGACAGTGCCCTTTATGTCCCACCATATTCACTCCCAACTGACAGTTTGCCCCATATTGCACAGAAAAAACCCCACTTAAATTCATGACAGATGGACAGACTTACTTCAATAATTTAAATGGAATGTTAATCAAACCAAGTCTGGAGTTCCATGTTACACAGGTATGTTATAAAAGTTTCAGAGGTAAACATTTCTACCAGGTGTGTAACAACATGGTTGGTTAGGAGCAGAGCCATCATATATGGCGGTTGTGGTGCATTTTCCTTACCCCCCCCCCTTCATCTCCCCAAAAAAAAAAAAATAGGACGCCAGTTGGAAAATTAACATGGCAGTTGGAAATCCAACCCTTCCTCTTCGGGGAACCCTCATAAATCCACCCAGTTGGGAAACTGATGCCTCATTCTCTCCCCCCTCCCCCCTTACCCTCCACCACCACCATTCAGAAGACCCTGAGCTTAATCAGAATACCCCAGCGACGTTCTTGGTAAAAAGACACAAGTGACTTGGAGGTAAAAATGCCAGCATATCAGGTTTGTGCTTCTATTCCGAGGGTCTCTTACCAATGAGGTACCAGTTTTAATGGGTAAACCTTCATACTATGCCAGTGTAATTAAAGTGTTTGCGTACATCTCAACGTAAATGTAAGCGGCTCAAGCAATGTCATACTGCGAACACTTGGACAAGGATCCCGAACACAATATTCCCCATGGACGATAGCTGCACGACTGACTGTGGTGTAGCCAGCATTAAAAAAGTGAGGGGTCCAAGACCTTTTTCAAAACAAAAGTGTTCAAATTTAGCCCAATTTTGAAGGCATTTTTGATAAGCGAAATATATATAAATAACAAAGATTATCCCATTTTTGAAAATTTCTGTAAACCCCCTCCATTCACCCCGTGGGTACACCACTGACTACAGAGCATCTTGAAGTTCCATGCTATGTAAATGAGAATCGCTGCAAATCAAAAAAAAATCAATTTATTTTGGGAGCCTGCCCCTTTACAGTGATGTGTTCTAAACAATTCAACAAGGGGGTTCCTATTAAACAGTAATGACCTATTGGGGTGGGGGAGGAGGGATGACCTATAGGGGGGTGGCCCGTGAAGAAGAAAACAAACCAACTTTTGCCACAAAATACCAAAAAAAGTAATAGATAAATAACTCATTTTTCAGGCGAATATGAAAACTCAAAGCCCCTCTCACTAAATTTCGTAACATTGTGTTCGATTGTTGGCTGATAGGAATGTTCAAATTTGTAATAAATGTTACTTCAAATTATTAAATCAGGTAAATTGGGTCCGTAAAATATTATGGGGACTACTGATTTATCTATCTAAAGTTGACAGTTATACAAATTGTGAGGTACTTAGTTTTTCAAATGCTAAAGCTGATATGACGGGTAGTCTCGAAATTAGATATGAAATTACTCTTATAAATTACAAAATAAACTCTTTCTCTTAATATACAATCGATTTTAAGAGTATTTTGTAAACCTCGAGCGTTTATTTCCCCTCCAATAACATCACTTGTTCTTGAGAGGCAGGAGCGCTGTAGATCGTCTATTGGTGTTGTACATCCGTTTTACGGACATACACTCAATACGCATGCCTTATAGTCATGGCGTCCAATTCAAGCCGACAGCGGGTCTAATCGAGTTGTGATAGAACTTTTCTTAGGCTCTTGGTTTGTGATTTGTCCTCAGATGAATTTAAAATTATTTTTTTCATAGTTTAAACAACATTTGGTTTTACTTCATGAATTGGTAAGTTGTTTTTTTCGTAATTTTCATCCTTTTTTGTATCAGTCGGTTGTCAATTTTATCACGATTTTTTTTATCTTTCGTAGGCTTTTGTGCAAAAATTAGTGCTCGCATTGTGACGTAAAACATGTCGTTAATTCTTAAAAGTCGTATCTTTTATCGTGTATCCATACGATAAATATGTGTTCTTCAGTTTTAGAGCAAATTGCCCTGATCTAGAACAAAAAATAAATGGAAATTCATCACTGAATTCAAATTGATTGTCACGTGATTTTGATTAAAGTTTTCGGGTCTATCGAGATCATGTTTTCAACTGATAATATTTAGGCATACAAACAATAAAGGTTTTTTCACTGAGTTTTAAGTTTTGCATGGGCAAAAAAAAATTCGCAGAGGTATTGAAAATTTATAGCACTGCATAGTAAGGTTTTAACGTTAATATAGTAAAGTAGCATGGGACAATTCACACACTGGCGATATCCATGTCACGAAAAGTTCCTTATATAAAGGACCTCCCCGGACTGAAAGAATAAAGCTGTTATCTGGTTGTATGTCGCAAATTTCTTCAAAGTATCATAATGTGATAACCAAAAAAGTTACAGAATATGTTTTGAATAAACTTAACACTGTTCCTTAAAGGAGATAAAAAGTAAAAGTTTAGCTTGATTTGTGATAGAGAATAAAACCAACTACCAAAAAATCCATTATGGAATCTTCTTTCATTCTCAGATTATCCAAGTTTCAATTTGTAACATGGACGCTGCCATTTTGTTTTAAAATTATGGCAGTGATGACATAATTTGCTCTATGTGCTAGCACACATGATGTATTCGAATTCTATTTCCAAAATGCTCTGACATGAAACTCTTAAGGGCTTTAATATCATATGCAAACGACAAATTATCTCTTAAAAGTTAGACAATTTGAAATAGATTATAAAGAAATACATTAATATTCTAATCTATACTGGGTGCATGACATCATTTTTCAGAGGGCGCATGAACAAAATCGCCGCTCTCATGTAAGTCTATATAGACAGAATCCAGGGTCTAAGCCTTGCGTTCCTCGGAATTTTGGTAACAAAAATTGCTTAATATTGTTTCAGATCTAGGGGTGAAGCCCTGGTAGGGGCCAGGGCGAAGCTCCCGGAAGCATACACGTTTCTCGTGATTTTGATAGCAAAATATTGTTTATATTTGTGTCAAATCTAGTGGCGAAGCACCAGGAAGCCCGGCGCTTCTCGTGATTTTGATATCCAGAAAATTGTTTAAAATCGTGTCAGATCTATAGGCATACTAGAGGCAAAGACCACAAAGCCTTGGGGACTCACAGGGCTGAAACCCTACGTTTTTAATAGCCGCCGAAATTTGTTTTAAAATCTGTCAAATCTATGGGGCAAAGCTGTAGGATAGGAGCGCTGGGCGGAACACCTGTAAGCCTTATACGTTTGTCGTGATTTTTATAGCAGAAAATTTGTTTAAAATTCTGTGAAATCTAAAGGAAAGCCCCGGAAGCTATGCTTTTCTTACAATTTTGATAGCATAACATTTCTAAATATGGTGTCAAATCTAGGGCTGACGTTCTGGCTGCCTGGTAGGACGTCCAGGAAGAGAAGCCTCAGGAAGCTTAGCGTTTTGTGGCGTGATTATGGTAGCAGAAAATTGCTTAAAATCGTGTCAATTCCACACTAAAATTAGTTCAAAGGAATATAAATTTTAGAACGAATGTTCAAATGTAAGATCCCATTGACGATGTGTCTTTCGTCATGTTACAGTAGTTGCGGTGCAGGGATGATTTTCATGTCTTTGATGTAGGACTAATGCTTTGAGCAGAGGGGTAGGAGATTTCCAAAAACACTTGGTTGCAGTTTCCCCCTTCCACCACGCAACTGCTATAAACAGGTTGGTAGGAGAGAATATTTCGGAGGGAACATTTTTCATCATAATTTAGCTGTTTATTCGAGTATCGGTTATTTTGAACATGCATGCGGCACATCGTATCGTAAAAACATGCAGCGATTTGTACACAAGTGAACACCACGCTTTAGCCTATATACGTATGCACGATTCGTGTGCTTTCAAACTGCAAAAATATCTTTTCTACGACATTTCCATCAAATTCGCAACAATTTTTTGCACAACTACCCAAGCAAACGTATAGAGATTTGGCAGAAATGTCGGAAGAAAACTGCTTAGGGAAAAATTCATTGAGGGTTCTTTTATTATTTATAATTTATAATGAGGATCTAAACCAAGAACAAAGTATTTTAGTTCCATGTGAGGGGATGGCGGAAGATGTTTGAATCCAGATCCGGGAGGCACAGGATTTGAAGGGCACCTATTCGACTGACTTATTTTGAAAGCACCTACGGTACGACAACATAACGTTAGTGACAATTTGTAATGTTTTCTCCCTTCTCCTCCACCTTTCCTCTTCCCCTCTTGAGTCCCTCCCCATACCCATTCCCCTTCCCATCCCCTCTAACTTCACCTGAAAATGTCTAAACCTTTATCGGTCATAAAAGTACTCTAGATTTTCTTTTTAGCATAGCACAGCATAGCTAGGTTTAACGTCCCGAAAACAGCCAGCGCTGGACATTTCTTCTTAACTTTGCAGCCACGACAATTTGCATGATTTGTGAATTTTAGATAAAGCTATCGAGAAGAAAAATTCGGGAAAATAGAAAAAAATTATCCCGAGATCTTTACGAATTAGGAAATATATTGATCAGAAGTCTCAAATTCGGAAATATTTACATCACGATCAATCAATTGTATTGATCATGATTCGGAATATTTAATGTCCCAAACAATCTAAAAAGCAAAAAAAAAAAAAAAAAAGCGATTTATTTTTGTGGAGGGGAAAAAGGGGGTGGGGAGGGGGGAGGGGAAGAAAGGGGGATTCTGCCAATAAATAGCTTTTGTTTTCTAATAAACTGAGCATTCAGCAGTCCCGTAGCCAGGAATTTGCGTTCGTTTTTGCAAAAAAAAAGGCAAACAATTTTGAAATTCTGGGTGCTTAGGATTTTTTTAGATTTCAAAAGGACACATTTTCAACAAAAAAGGGGCTTGCCGTTTGCTCGAACGAACCCCACCACACACACACCTTCCCTGGCTACGGGCCTGTTTTGGATAATAGGCCTATGAATAATTAGTAGTGTTGATAAGTAACCTGAGTTATGAGTCAAATTTACAACTGGTTTTCGTAACAGTTTTGTAGGCTAATGTCAGCACGATGATGACGTCATGGACCTTACAGCTCTTTCATTCTAGCATAGCTTACGGGTATAAAGTTAGTCCTTACAATATCGACTTCAATTTGCTGACGTGATGTGCACCATTAGGGCTACTAGCTGGAGAGCTGTCGTCACAGGCGCAGATAGCGGGGAAAAGAGTGGTGATCGTCCAAGGTGAACAACTGGGGGAAAAAGTTTCATTTCGCCCCCCGTGCAGCAAAAAATGGGTAAAAAGTTCTTATTTGGCTCTAATGATAAAGTCGTAGCACTCCGGGGCGTTGCTCCTGGGCCCCAATCAGATCAGGTAATTTAAATCCTTTACTTGGTTTATAATCACAACAGATTTTCTTAAGTTTGAGAATTTCTTCTGAACTTAATAGTCTATTTGGCCTTAGAAAATGATATCTTTGTAAATTTCGACCGAATCTAAGCTTTCATTTCGCTCTCAAATGAATACAATTGTAGCGCCATGTTCTGGCCTCATCAGGTAAGAATGTTGAGAACTTAATTTAGATTAGCTGGTTCATTTCCGAAAACGGAATTTTCAAATAAGATTTCCAGGGATGCTAGTGTGTGTGTGTGTAAGTAAGTTGCTAAGGTATGAATCTATAACATGTATAGCGTGCTTCAATCACATTCCTTTCGGGAAATAGCATTCAATTTTTTTAAACTTACTTTCATTCCCGTGCAATTTTCTTCCTTTTAGGGCAATTTTTGGGAAATTTCCTATTTAATCGAGAAATATGGTCAATTTTCATCACTTATCTGGACAGTTGGGGAGCAATCCAAAAAACTGGGTACTTTGAAATACCCCCAAAATTGGGTACTTTTATATATTACGTCATCGCATGAGCCTACACATTTGACCAGCCCACACTAAAGATATGGGGTTTCTCATTTTCCGCTCCGGATTGTTCAAAATTTCAATCGATATCCTGAAATTTTGGAGACGGATAGTAAATAGATATTAAAAACTTTTTGCCGCTGCTTTTTCAAATTCACGGTTGCATTTTTGAGAAAATCAATAAAACAGATTATGGGCAATCTGTTTTATTCATTTTCTCAAAAGGCGACGATAATTTCAAAAGCAGCGGCATAAACGTTTTTTAATATCTATTTTACTATCCGTCTCCAAATTTTAGGATATCCATTGAATTTTGGACAATCAGGAAAATGAGAAACCCTGTATGTTAAGTGTGGGCTAGTCAAATGTGTGTAGGCTCATGCGATGACGTAATATAAAAGTACCCAGTGTTTTAGGTATTTCAAAGTACCCAATTTTTTGGGTTGCTCCCAAACTGCTGGAAATGTTGCCAAAAATTACTGAAATTGCCACTAATTTTACCAAATTTTCCCTCAATCTTATGTTAATAAGTCCCAGTTGAAAGAAAAAGCATGCGGCAGGGAATGTGAAATTCCTTCATCTGTTCATGGAGTACCTTTCCTCCTGCTCCCCACTTCCTAAGACTCTGCAACCTCATGGTCGTACGAGGCAGAAGACTGTGGAGGGGAGGCAGCCCCCTGTAGTTCCGACTCGATATCGGGTCATGCATATCCTTCCGACTCGGAATGATGTTGACAATATGATGGGCACCGATCTTATATAGTCAGGCAGAGAGGCAAAATGTAATTTTAAATCAATGATTTGTCGGAATCATGCCCGATTCGGCTATATTTCCCGATAATTGCAGAAAATTCCCCAAAATAAAAAAACTGCCTTAGAATGGAAGAAAATGTTCTGAAAATTTAAGAAAAATTGCCTGAAAATGAAAAATAAATTGCCTGGAAATTAATTTAAATTCCCGAAAATTAAAAAAATATTTCCCCAAAATAAACCAAAAATACGCTAAATTTCTCCAAAATTAAAAAACCTTCACAAAAAGTGAAGGAAATTTCCAGGAAATTAAGGAAAGCTCCAAAATATTGAGGATGATTTCCCCAAATTGGCCAAAAAATTCGCGAGAAAAAACCTGCCCCTGTAGGCCCGACTTGGTTAGATATCTGGGTCATGCATACCCTCCAGACTCGGCATGATGTTGGCAATACCATACTTCGGCACCAATCTTATATAGTCAGGCAGAGAGGCAAAATGTAATTTTTAAATCAGTGATTTGTAGGAATCATGCCCGATGCAGCTATATCTTCCGATAATTGAAGAAAATTTTCCCCCAATCCAAAATTTACCTAGAAATGGAACAAAATATTCCGAAAATGGAAGAGAAATTTCCCGAAAATTAATTCTAAGTTCCGAAAATCGAAGGAAAATTTCCCGAAAATTAGCTACATTTCCCCTAAATAAAAAAAACCTCCACAAAAATTGAAAGAAATTGCTCGGAAAATAAGTAAAGCTTCCGAGTAATGGGGATAGCTTCCCAAAAAATTAGCGAAATAAAAAAAAACTTTCTCGAAATTGACTGGAAATTAAGAAATTTTACAAAAATCTAAGAAAATTGCCCGGAAATTAAGAAGACATATTAAGGATAATTTCCCGCCCACCCCCACGCCCCAAAACCAAAACCTGTTGTGAAAACATTACTTAAAATTACTTGTTTATTTACAGATACATTGCGATTTTTCCTTTGTAATAGAATTTCGAGTTTGTCAAAATGTCAAGTGAGTAAGATGATTCCGTACCGCCATGTGCACCCTGATGACAAAACTGTTCATAAAACAAGTTATCACATTATCTCTGGTTTAGCCTGGCCCCTTGACATTTTATCCTGGTTCCGGCCCTGATTATTCTCTGATCCAAATAGTGCACCCGACATTTTACACTCTCTACCCGACAGAGGTCGGGCCCAAGTATGATGTTGTCATCATCATGCCGAGTCGGGAACTGATTCTGATATTTATTGACAAGCATAGGACATATGATTCAGAAATGTCTATAATTTAAATAGTGCATTCGATATTTCACATCTCTGCCGGACTAATATCGGTGTCACCTCTTTCCGTCTCGTCTCGTAAGGCCATGAAAAAAAGAAACATAACTATTTTCCAAATCATTTTCTAAGTATTCTAATTTAAATTGCCTACCATTTCTCTTCACATACCGTTTTTTCCCGACGAAATAGTCAAAATAATTATTTTTCTTTGCGCATAACATTAGGCAACACACCTAGGACTGCAGGCCCCAAATGTTAATTTTATTACAGTAATCACACTATTACAACTTGTAATAATACTTACAACAACAACAATAACAATAATACTGATAATTTTTATTAAACAATTATCTCCATGCATTTTAAAATAACGTAACATAAGATTGACATTCAATCTTACACACAAGAAAACTTATCCACGTTAAAAAGAAATAGTACAGCTTAGAACAAACAATTGACTTTCTCCTGCAACGAAAGCATCAGCCTTTGAATCGCCAGGGCAATAGTAATAGCACATGATAAAACTATGTACATAGTCTGCGCAAGGCAGGTATCGAATCCAACTCAGTAAGAGCACATTATAACACTATGTACATAGTCTGCGCAAGGCAGGTATCGAATCCAAGTTAGTAATAACACATAATAAAGCTATGCACATAATCTGCGCAAGGCAGGTATCGAATCACAACTAGTAAGAGCACATAATACAACTATATACATAGTCTGCGCAAGACAGGTATCGAATCCAACTTAGTAAGAGCACATAATAAAACTGTAGTCTGCGCAAGGCAGGTATCGAATCCAACTTAGTAAGAGCACATAATAACACTATGTACATAGTCTGCGCAAGGCAGGTATCGAATCCTTAGTAAGAGCACATAATACAGCTATGCACATAGCCTGCGCAAGGCAGGCATCGAATCCGATTTAGTAAGAGCACATGATAAAACTATGTGCATAGTCTGCGCAATGCAGGCAAAAAATGAAGTTTTTTATATGAATTTAAAAGTTACATGCTTGGAAAAAGCTCTTAAAAAAAAACTCAAAAAAAGAAATGAGTGAAATATGATAAAGGTGGTAGTTCAGAATATGGCAAATTAGTCTATCTAGCAGAATGGGCAACATTCTCCCACAAAAACCAAACTTTACCAACATGAATTCTATATTTAAATTTGTACACTAGTTCAAATATTGAAAAAATACACGTTAATTACATGTCACATTTTGACCTATTGGCCTAATTAAGTGGGAACCTGCATTTCAATCATCTATAGCTTCATAATTTAATACTCCATGAGTTTAAAATTTTAGGAGGTTGAAAAGTGTACCCCATTCTAGGCTAAAATGAAAACTCAATAAAGAATAATGATTTATTAAGTAATTATGAGTTAATGAAATGAGCAATTTCTCTAACAAACCAGATATCCATGGAAAGTCAAGAATGGCAACTGTGGCATATGTTCCAAAAAAATCATCGTTTTAAAGTTCATAACAGGTATATATGATACATCAATTCAATGTCCACTTCATATACTATTAAAATGTAGAACAAAGTTAATTTTGGTCACTTTCAATTAAATTAACCAATAAATTGCACCCTGATAATCAATGACAAGTATATATGTCGCACTTGGTTTACATACAAAATCAAAATACGTGCAAATGTTTATGTTTAAACTCAAAAGGAAGATGTAGCTGATAATCATTAATGCACGTTGCACGTAGTAGTAGTTGAGTATTTGTATAGAACATTCTTTAAAGTTTGAAAACAGATGCATCGTGCTCGATTGTGCACAAAACGTTGCAATGATTTTACCGACAAATTGTCACTGATACACACATGTAGCCTAAAACAAAATACCAAGAGGAACGAATAATCAAAAATATATCATCATATATATTAATATACATTAATCATTAATATACCTTTGGGTAACTATGTAACTGCACTGATCAATAATCACAAACTATTAAAAAAATACTTGGGTCTAATGATAGTTATAAATGTTAGTTTAGAATCATGCCTATTAATAGGAACATTTATAATACACGAAAATATTGAAGTCATGCAGCCATATTGTTCAGATATTGCAATAAAATGTCACAGTTTCTAATTTATGTACTTGAAGTATAAAAATTCATTGTGTTGAAAAACATTTGAATTTTCAAAATTGTCTATTTTATCTTATATTTCGAAAATGGCGTGGTGAACGTATCAAATGGGAGTGGAAAAGTTGTAGCCATGACAGTAATGAAGGTTTCCCAGACATATTTCAAATTTGAAAAATGTAACATTGCATAAGGCTTTAATGTTAGGATAGCAAAGGATCATGGGAAATATCACAAAATGGCGGCTTCTATGTAGCAAAATGTTCCCAATAATAGGAACTTGTATGTTCCTATTAATAGGCATGCTGCCGGACTGAATGTTGTTGGCCTAGCAGGCCTCAGTTATGTAATTTTACATAACAACATATAGTAAGACATGACTGTCTAATTGATAAGTAGCTTACAGTTCAATTGATATGATACACTGTAAGCCTAACGTTATAGTAACGTTAGTATTAAGTATGACCTATGGTCTTCCCTTACGGTCAGAAAAGTTAAAATCAGCCTAAACTAAAAGGAATATACAAATTCATAACTGATTTTCCCATAAAGGTAAGTATTTTAAGAAAATAATGTATATTTTATTAGTATTTTAGGTAAGAATTTTTTTTCTTTTCAAAATTCATAAGCACCCAGAATTTTAAGTTTTTCCACCTTCTATACGAAAAACGCCCCACCCCCCTCTGCCCCTCCTTCTTTCAAATTCCTGGCTATGGGCCAGCTGAATGAGCAGTTTATTAGAAAACAAAAGCTATTCATTCGCAGTATCCCACCCCCTCCCCTCCACAACAAATCGCAATCTTGTTAGAAATTACCTCCTTGATCCATTTATACTGTGGAGTATTACAGTATTCGTGATGACGTCATAATAGCGTCATACTGAAAAAGCAAAGCATTCACATCTGACAACCTAGTTTTCTCCACTTGGGTGTGCCGGCCACCCCAAATTTGTATTATTGGAGCATCTTTGAGATGGGGGCCCAGGGTAAACTTACGATATACACCCAGCTCCTTGCCATACACTGACGTGCCTTTCTCCACCTTCATTGCCTCGGTTAAAAAAAGGGCTACCAAAAATTTAACAAAGAGGCACGTTTAATTTGTCAGGAAAAAAACAAACAATGGAGGCCTTCGCCACTGACTCGCTGAAGACTGGGCTGTTGAGTGTGAATTTGGATCATGCATACTTGATATTGATTCTTATTAAATATAATTATACTGATATACCGAGTTCAATTAAATATTTGCAACTCAGAAAAGGATGAAAAACCTTCTAAACCATTCTAAGAACCCTTTATAATTGCTTTTCACATTGTTTGAGACATTAAATATTCCGAATCATGATCAATACAATTGATTAATTGTGATGTATATATTTCCGAATTTAAGACTTCTGATCAATAAATTTCCCAATTCGTAAAGATCTCCGTATGAAATTTTCCTATTTTCCCGAATTTTGGTTCTCATTATCTTCATCTAAAATTCACAAATCTGCAATTTGTCGTGGCTGCAAAGTTTTCACTTCACATTTTCAGGGGAAGTTAGAGGGATGGGATGGGGGAGAGGAAGGGGAGGAGGGGAAGGTGGAGAGAAAGGGAGAGGACACTAAAAATTGCCACTCAAATTATGTTGTCGTACCGTACATGCTTTGAAAATATGTCAGTCGTATAAGTGATCAAGATCTCGAGAAATGCAGGGCTTCCAGGGGCTTCGACCCTAGATTTTACCCAATATTAAGCAATTTTCCGCTACCAAAATTGCGAGGAACGCAAGGCTTAGATACCGGTACTGGATTTGACACAATATTAATTTAATCTGCAATAACAACCACGTGAAATATAGCGCTCTCGGGGATCTTCGCAATGTCAGAATGTCAACCGTACTGAGGGATGTGTATAATAACTAACGTAGGCCTATGCTATAGTGAGATAAACATCTCATTCAGTACTATGCCTACATGCTACACAATAATTGCAGTCATTCTTTATCGGACTAATATATGCTAGGCCTATAGCCACTACATGGCCGATATACATACGCCTATTATTGCAAGTATTGCCTAACGTTAGCAAATGAAATTAGGCCTAGTCAAGGCCGTAATTTCTGAGGGACAGGAGGACATGTTCCCCATTTTTCAGCAAAATGTTAATCATTCAGTACATTTTAGGACAAATTTGCCTTTTGCCCCCACTTTTTGGATAAGAGGCTATGACCCCACCCCCACTTTCCAGATGAGAATTACGGCCCTTTGCCCAGTTGTTTATCTCACTATAATAACATCTGTAATTTGCAATTCCATTGATTTATTCTTTATAGGCCTATGGTCTAAGCTAGTTATTGTCACAACCCACGTAGGCCTAGGCATAAATAAATGTTATCAGGCCGTAAATAAGAAACGACAGCAATCAGTAAACGTCAGCCTTCAAGAAAAAAATACAGATCAGTGGGGAAGTAAAAGGCCTGGAATGGGAGTAAATGACAAATAAC
>JAIGNY010002351.1:560000-625000 GCA_020152595.1 Chiridota heheva
TATATATAAATATATATATATATATATATATATATATATATATATATATATATGTATATATATATATATATATATATATATATATATATATATATATATATATATATATATATATATATATATATATATATATATATATATATATATATATATATATATATATATATATATATATATATATATATATATATATATATATATATATATATATATATATATATATATATATATATATATATATATATATATATATATTTATATATATATATATATATATATATATATATATATATATATATATATATATATATATATATATATATATATGTATATATATATATATATATATATATATATATATATATATATATATATATATATATATATATATATATATATATATATATATATATATATATATATATATATATATATATATATATATATATATATATATATATATATATATATATATATATATATATATATATATATATATATATATATCACATAACACTTTTATATCGTCCAGACAGCCCGTTGCTTATTGCATTAGACTAGAAAATAAGAATGAAAAAACATAAATAGGGTTCGCCAAAATGGCGCAATCGCTAAACTGTTTAGATAAAGCTTGAAAATAAGGTAGCATTTGCAGCGATTCCTCGATGGAGAAGTTTTGTTATACATTGAATTCATGATAAGCCACAAAATTCATTTTAGACTGTCAGTAATTGTGAAAGAATTATCAAAGAGGATATATGCAACCAAAGATGAAAATAGATATGGACAAGTAGATTCCAGCCACAGTCTTGAGACAAAACTGCTGTGATATTTGATTTCTCATCTAAAGAAAATTGTTGGAAGCGTTTCTCATGTCCCCACTGCAACAACCAGGCTTGCCCCTAAGTGTGGAAATAATCTCACGTTAAGGAATGAGGGTTTCTTACGGCAATTCAAGATACCCTGATATTTTTTAAACGGTGAAGGGGTAGTCGCCATGATTTTGTCCAGGATTGTAGATTTGCATCATCGCGCAATTGAAAGTTGTAAAACAGAGTACAACAATATTTAAGTTAATCTACTTATTGTAACATCAATGGCTACTTTCTTACTAAGAGGCTAGGGAAATAAGAAATACATTTTCACAACAAACAATTTTTTAATTGCCTACTGTACGTGATCCACTTCATGGCTACTTTACACTCACAACAACAGAAAGAGATCTCATCTTTGAAGATCGTGATAATGAATTGATTTACATTTAGCTTGAAAACCGAAAACAAAAATCGCTTTCTTTCTCTGAGTCCATTGGAGGTAAATAAAGTGGTTCTTAAGAACAAATCAATAAACAAAAGGACACTAGAGGTACATTTTGATTTTCCTTCCTTTGATAATTAATGTAGACTTTCTTGGACAAAACCCAAACTTAAAAGTCATACTTTCTTAAAATGCACCATAACCATGTTTGAGTTCAAGTATTCATTTAAATGCACCTTTTTGGTCTGCACTAACCCACACTTATGTTATTCCTCTCTAATAGCTAAGCACTAAAACAAATGATCCGCCCCTTGCAAACTTGAACAAGCTGTCATTGCTTGGGTTTGAAACCATTTCCGCTTTTTTCTTAATAACGTGCCATATCACGACTTATGTTAAAGAAAGACATTTCTAAAGTACTTACTTTTGAGATGTTTTCCCCAAAAGTGACCTTCCTTCTTGATTTAGGAGAAAGAAATTAACTTTAGAAGAAAACAGAGAAAGGTTACCTCAGACTTGGCTATTTAAAGCTTTTTATTTGCATTCCATGTAGGTGTGTCATTGAATAATTTTGTGTCCTTAAGGAAATGTGAAACCTACATCGAATATAGCTCACTTGCATGACGTCGCTTCCATGACGTGGATCTCTTTCTAGTTACTATATGGTCAATGCTTTCCAAACCGTCTTTGCCCAAATCTATGATTGGCTTCGACGCTCGTTGCTTGTTGTATTAACTGCCATCTCACCATACTTCAATTTGTGAGCAGAACAGTTTTTCTTTTGATATTACGAAAGCCAGCAAGTGAAATACCTCATCAAATTTTGCAGAATTTTGAAAGTAGGCTTTTGCCAGTCCGGTCTACGCTCTCGATCGGGAGATCTCCCGATTGGGAGATCAAGACATGCGCAGTGACCATAAATTAAATTGTTGCCAATAAGTTCAGCCCTTAATTTTTTTTTTGCCTTGCCAAATTCTGTAATTCTAAAGTTGTATGCTTTGGAAATAATATTGAAATTAATATCTCTGTATATTTTGAGCTTTTGCTGGTGATTAAAATGTTAAAATCTGCTGTTCAAAAAATATTAAAATAAATTTTTAAAGATTACGTTTAAATTCCCTGGTGAAAGTCAAATTTGAGCTGGTGAAAATGGAAAAAATCATCTCATTGCTCTGTAACACCAATAAAATGTAAATATTTGGCATGCATATTTCCTACATTTGGTTTAAACCTATTCGACCGTTATGTATTTCTTTAGAGCGATTTAAATTTGGAAAGATGCATTGTGGGTTATAATGATCACAAAATCTTCCGATCAAGAGCTCACCTGTTCGGGAGTGTGGACAGAAGTGTTTGCAAAAGGTGTGATGTATGAAAGCGAAGTTACTGTCTAAAATTCTGTACTAGATTTTGGTTAATGAAAAGCATCAAATCATTTATTTTTCCTGCTAATTTTTGTGATCAAATATTTTCATGAATCATATCATATTTTCTGCCAATTCTTAGCAGATAAGTCTTGGAATGGATGAAATAGCATTTACATTTTGTAAGTTATGGCAAATTACAATTTATGATGTGAACAAAAGCACAGCTTGAAATCTCAATATGATCCTCTACTAGATATCAGACACCACATAGATATCAAATTGCATTAACTGCTATCTATTGGTCAAATCTAGCAAATTTCATTTCCTTTGCATTATAGTGTTAAAAAAGGATAAGTTAACATAAGCATTATCTATGGTGTTCTTGTTGTGATGTCACAATGTATTGCACAATCTATGTTATTTCGGTGCCAAAACTTCACAAAATAATATCAAATGGTCAATCTGTAAACAATGTTTTGCTATTTTTTATAATTCTTATTATATTTTAAGCTTTTTTAGGCCATGTTGTTGCCACTTTCTAAGATTCCTTTAAAGGCACTAATGTATTCAAACATGTTTTAGCAATGTGCTAAAATTCACGGGATTCCGGGTGTTTTACTAACAAATTGGTAAACAAATGTGACCTTTCAATGGCAATTAGATACAAATGTTGAGGATTAATCGCAATATTTAATCTGTCACAATCTGTCAAAGAACCATCTTTTGAGTCAAACCAACCCAACATCTATATCATATTGCCAATCCGTATATCCTGTGTCAAAATCATACCAAAGAATTCATCATTGTCCCTTAAAATTACCAACTGACATACAAATTCTGTTGGTTTGGCTTATACTCTAATAGAAAAACGAGAGCTACCAGCCAGAAATGTAGTGCAGGTTATTTAAAGGTTTAGTGTCGAGTTGTCCCATCTTATATGAAGATAACAATAAATGAAAAATATAAATTATTCCACAAAACTTATCAATATACAGTAATTTTCAAGGCTAAAGTATCAATCATATCTGTACTTTTTTTGAGACGAAAAATGATTTTGCAATGTGAAGTGTTTCTGTTGCATTATCCTCAAATCACTTCTTTCACTGTAAAAGTTATTATACATTTCATGCAATTTTATATTGACAAGATAAGAGAAAATGTCTTGGTGTGTAATACATTTAATATCTCTTGGTTTCTGATAAATTATCTAGTTTACTAAATTAAAGTCACCCGCTCATTTAAAAATATATTTTAAAAAATTTAATAAATATGAATTTCAAAAAGAAAGTTACATCCAGACTCGAGCTTTGAAGGCTGATGCTTATCCCGGCTCCTTAATGACCCCTCCAGGACGCCAGTCCATCACAGGTCATCTCCTTATCAGGGGTAGTATCAATCATATCTGTAATACTTTTTTTGAGACGAAAAATGAAAAATCATTTACAGCTGAGTGGACTGGAGCAAGTAGAAAACCCGTAACCTTTCACTTTACCTCATATATAAATATGTATATACCCTGTAATAATACCTACAACTATGTAGCCTGATCTGCTAATATAAATAACCAAGGTTGATTTTTTTATTTTTCTATTCGAATTTAAGAGTTTAAATTATTTTCCGAGCATCTTTAGGTATTTCCTTAGTTACTTCCCTGACCGTTTGAAAGTATTTCATCAGCTTTTTCTGTGGCCACTCTTAAGTGTTTCCTAAGCTGTTTCCCTGACATCAATTAAGTATTTCTTAAACTATTCTGGCCTAATTTAAGCCCCATGTGAATGGTCAATTCGGTGCCAATATGCAAAATAAAAATGCTAGTAAAATAGCAGTAACAAATTGGGCCTTACTATTGGTCGGAATTGTATGAATGAAGGAAATAATAATACATGATTTCCACCAGTTAGTAGAAACCTTTTCAATTTGACCATGGACTCTACCCATGTATGTCTGAATGACCGCCCCAAAGATGGGTAGGGAATTATTAAGACATCTGCAACAACCTACTTGTAGATGCTCAAAATGGTATTAATATTAGGCCTTTTTTTTATTTACATGTAATACCAGTCATCACGCAAGATCAGATGTCAATCGTGTGTATATGTCGTAGGATATTCAAAGGTTTTCAGCAAACGATTGAAATGAGATAATTATTGTCATCACATTCTCACAATATTACGATATTTCATGTTATGTTGTGGCTTACAACTATATTCGAAAATAAATAAAGCAGTTTTGTGAAGTAACTATAATGCACCATTAGAAAATAATTTGAAAAATATCATCATTTAGAGACAAATTGTTAAAGGAGAAGATGAACGGAGGGTGTCTTTATGCGATTTGAACAAGCAGTTATCTCGTAATTCGTTGTTGCTGCTTAAAAGTTACAACGTGTAACTGTACATTATTCCTTTCAGACTGGCGTAGGCCTACGGAAACCTGTTTATTCTTTATTCAATGTCCGTGTTCGTCCTCTTAGTTGTTTGGCATTCTTCAGTACAGAAATTTCTACCCGTTACTTTTAGCGATCGAGCCAAAATTACCGTACTGCAATAGTTCAGCCACTGTCGGCGTTATTTTGTTAGTGTACTCGACGAAAATCAACCTTACTCAACAATACTGCAAAATTGACCCAGTTGCCAACAAATTCCAGGTATATTTGTTAATTTTTTGCCGTGTACGTGACACACGAGATGAAATAAGCTAAACAATTTTTTTTTAATATAAGTAACAATGTATTCCAAAGCCACATCAGTTATTATAATTCGTAGTACTATCACATAAATCGTCTTAGCTGTAGATTAAACACGAAAACCATTATTGTACTATTCAATGTGAATATATGGATAGATAATGATGGGAGATAATGATTGCAATACCTATACATTTTAAGCTAAACTTACGGACTAATGTAGGCATTTACTCTTAGGTTCTGTAAATAAATAAAGATATGGTTAATTTCACTGTTGACTGCAAACAACTTTACAATTCACAAACTCCGCTTACAAAATACGATTACATAATAATCTCTAATATAAAACAAATTCGAATGACATTTGTCTATATATTTGTATATGCAATTGACAATAACAATACACTATTCGTTTTTGCTATCATCAGGGAGATTTTATTTTGAGAAAAGACCACGTGCTCTATTATCTACGACAGCAAAATAGAAAGCCCCCACATGACAGTAATTCAATTCAATACAATTCACCAATATTCATTTTAGCTTTCTCAACATATTCTTCTTCTTGGCTTTGCTTCGCAAACAAAGAATTAGGAAGGATTTCCACGTTGACTAGAGGCACGCTTATGGCTGACGAGACCTACCCTGAACAGGCAAACCCTGCCACAGCGGCTGTAGGTCCGGTGTAAAAGTAAATTTTTCCCCCCAGTAAATTTTTGCCTCTTGGCCCTTATTTCCTAGGAAATTTGGGCCCCCAAACAATTAAGCGGTAGCCATCTGGTAAATTTGGTCCCCCTCATATTAAAAAACAGTGCGCTAGGAAAATTGGGCCCGGCCCTTCTTTCCTAGGAATTTTGGAGACAACTTGTCCCCCTCTTGCAAGAAAAAGCCATTCTTCTCCCTTCACAGTAAATCTCACTGCCGTTTTGCGTAAAGCATGCTTTTTTTCTTTAGTGTATCCCGATGGGTACTGCCCAGATCGAAGAAAATATTCTATTTTTTTTTTTTACTGAAGTACTTACTGGAAGTCATTTTCTGTTCGTGAGCAAATTATACGAGTACAACGGCGCTGTACTCCGTACATAAATATTACTAATTTCGGTTTTAGCTTATCACTTCTGTACACAAAAATAATTGAAGGAACCGTACAGACACACCTGTAAATTACCTAGTAAAGTTAGTCCGGAGGGGACCAAATTCACTAGACATTCCTAAGGAAATAAGGACCGTGGGGTAGGGGAGTTACGGAGGGGGAGGTGATTTACTATCAAACCGGTAAAGGTTGGGTTGTTGATGGGGGCTGGTGTTTTTTTCTTTCTACGTCTTTTATTTTCCTCCACTCTGGATCTCCTTTCGGTTTTGAAAGCGAGGGCTGCTTTTAATTGTCCGTCTCCAGGCAATGCGGTATGGATCCTGAGCTTCCCAATGGCGGTGGTCGATCTTGCAGTTTTGTATCGCTTATTATTTCTGGCCCCCAAATAATACACAATTCAAAGACTTTTTATTTACAAAAAAGGAGGAAAGCTAGCCTGGGCGAACTCACAAAAAGTTAATTGAATTTAAATTAATTGATTTTACCCTTTACAAAGATAAACGACAAACTGCACTATAACTATACTTTACAATAAACTATTTACAACTAAGTACAACACATTTAAGAGTAACGTGGATAACAATACAGATATAACTTGCTTCTTACATGAGTTTTCAGACCTTGTTGTTTTTAACAGACTGACAGAAGTGGTGAGACAATTTCATTATTTAGGACTATTTTAAAGAATACTTTGTTGGGTCCAAGTAAGTGTACAAAGAGGGAGAGAAACGATATTAGCAGATCTGTATTAGTAAGAATGAATGGATTTTTTCTGATGTTAAAGTAATTAAGAAAAATGGTGGTAGGTAAAGTATTACAATGCCCATGATGCATGAAGAGACACTGGTAATATCGTACACTCTGAGGGAATTATAGCGCGAAAAATAATTTGATCAGGAAAAAGACGCTCTTCTTTAATATGTGCGAATGAACAGTTACTTATAACACCAAATATCAGAGGATAGTACAGTACAACGATTTTCCAGATGTACGTCGTGTTAAATGTGAAGTACTTGTTGAGGTACAAAAACGTATCATGCTTGAAACGGATGGAATTTCGCTTGGAATCACGTTAACAGAGGTCTTACAACGGTGAACGAAATGTAGGTTGCAATGATCCCATTTGCTAACTTCCTGTTGAATTTTATATCTAATTCCGAGATTTAATTTCCAAACAATTATACATACAAAATTAATGATTTACAAAATATCATCAAGAACACAACACTTCATGTATTGCAATGAGGATGCAGTCCTTAAAATTTAAAAAAAAAAAAAAAAAAAAAACGTTACTGTTGCTCATGTATTCAGAACGGCGTAATAATGTTGAGTTACAACGATGCCGGAAAAGATAACAATCGGGTTAATAACCACATTTAATGGAGTAATTTTTAAGGTTATAATGGATGGAAAGTCACTAGGAATCATGTTTACAGCGGTACTAAAATAATGTAGGCTTGATTTACCTCATTTGTTAATAGATAAAAAGGCCTATTTCTTCATTCGTTATCATAAACAAACCAACACTTCGTTACAAAAATCAGGACGGTATAATAAAGGGGGAAAGGCAACGATTCTAAAAGACAACAATCAAGATGATAACAACATTGTGGGGAGAGGGGGGGGGGGAGCAAACTTAATCAAAGTTACAGGTTTCGTGATATGAATTACGGTCATTGGTCAGGACAGGAACATTGTAGCACAGAAACAAATGTAAATTTCGCTTTAAGGTACTACTAATATCTTCATTCATGTATTAGCAAAGTGTTAATATTCATGGGATCTTGGGTGTTTTACTAACAAACTGGGACAATTTGATAAAAATGTTTGGGATTTAATGCTAATCGCAATCTTCAATCTCCCACAATCGGCAAAACAACCACTGTTTAAGTCAAACTAACTTAAATTGCATAGTATATTCCCAATCCGTATTTCCTTTCTCAAAATCTTACCAAAGAATTCATCATTGCCCCTTAATACTAATCGACTGTCAAACAAATTTAGTTGATTTGACTGTACATAATAGCAAAACATCAACTTAATACTGTAGGTTATTTAGAGGGATATTACAGAATATCTTCAGTAGTGAAACTGATCTAGGTTATATGAAAGATACAAATAAAAAGAAATGGAAACGAAATTAGTCCACACATTTGATTCCGTTAAGAGTATAAAGTTAGCTATATGCACAAATTAGTAAAGCAATGGAAACGAAATTACTTCACACATTTGATTCCGTTAAATCTATCAAGTTAGCTATATGCACAAATTAGTATTGAAATGGAAACGAAATTATTCCACACATTTGATTCCGTTAAGAGTATAAAGTTAGCTATGTGCACAAATTAGTAAAGAAATGAAAACGAAATTATTCCACAGATTTGATTACGTTAAGACTATAAAGTTAGCTATATGCACAAATTAGTAAAGAAATGCAAACAAAATTATTCCACACATTTGATTCCGTTAAGAGTATAAAGTTAGCTATATGCACAAATTTGTAAAGAAATGGAAACGAATTTATTCCACACATTTGATTCCGTTAAGAGTATAAAGTTAGCTATATGCACAAATTAGTAAAGAAATGCAAACGAAATTACTCCACACATTTGATTCCGTTAAGAGTATAAAGTTAGCTATGTGCACAAATTAGTAAAGAAATGGAAACAAAATTACTCACACATTTGATTCCGTGAAGAGTATAACGTTAGCTATATGCACAAATTAGTAAAGAAATGCAAACAAAATTATTCCACACATTTGATTCCGTTAAGAGTATAAAGGTAGCTATATGCACAAATCAGTAAAGAAATGGAAACGAAATTATTCCACACATTTGATTCCGTTAAGAGTATAAAGTTAGCTATATGCACAAATTAGTAAAGAAATGGAAACGAAATTATTCTACACATTTAATTCCGTTGAAGAAAGTATAAAGTTAGCTATATGCACTAATTTGTAAAGAAATGGAAACGAATTTATTCCACACATTTGATTCCATTAAGAGTATAAAGTTAACTATATGCACAAATTAGTAAAGCAATGGAAACGAAATTACTCCACACATTTGATTCCGTTAAGAGTATAACGTTAGCTATATGCACAAACTAGTAAAGAAATGGAAACAAAATTACTCCACACATTTGATTCCGTTAAGAGTATAAAGTCAGCTATGTGCACAAATTACAGTAAGAAAAAGGAAACGAAATTATTCCACACATTTGATTCCGTTAAGAATATAAAGTTAGCTATATGCACAAAAATAAAGTTAGCTTGTGCACAAATATAAAGTTAGCTATGTGCACAAATATAAAGTTAGATATGCACAAATATAAAGTTAGCTATGGGCACAAACATAAAGTTAGCTATATGCACAAATATAAAGTTAGCTATATGCACAAATATAAAGTTAGCTATATGCACAAATATAAAGTTAGCTATATGCACAAATATAAAGTTAGCTATGTGCACAAATATAAAGTTAGCTACGTGCACAAATTAGTAACGTAACTCTTAGTTGAGACATCACATCCTCACTTTGCTAACAAAAAATCATTGAAAAACTTTGGGAAAATGTTTCGACGTGTGTGAATTAATAAATCGAAATCTAGTGAAGAAGCTGTGATAAACATTCGGGAGAAATTTCGAAAATGTTTTCAATCTGTTCAGAAAATTTCATTATCAAAAGTTCATCATCAATATAACATTTGTTAAGAAGGATGACAACTCTCTTCTACAATTGCTTTCTATATCAAGCATTTTCAAAATTTGTTGGTATATCTTGAACGGATGATATATCTTGTTAATATATCTTGTCATTTCTTCACAATTCCTCTACAATACAAGGTAGACATATTTGGCCATCAAACCAGGGAGTCACCAACAATCATATCTGCGATAATTTTGTTCAATTTTAAGACAAGGCAACAAGTTCCAATGTAAACTGTTTCTGTTGCATTATACCCAAATTCACTTATTTCAACTACAAAACCACATCCAAAGGCACACCAGAAGTTATCAATTTCACATCTCTGGTTTACATTTACTAGCTTACTAAGTTCAAGTTACCTGCTTCATTTGAAAATATTTACAAAAAAGTATTAAATATGTGTTTTAAAAAGAAAGTTAAATTCATACTCGGGCCACCCCCGCTCACCCCTGGTTTCCTTCGCACATGCCTCCCTTGGATAGGACGCCAGTCCATCGCAGGTCAACTCCCCAGCAGTACTGGTACTCATTTACAGCTGAGTGGACCGGAGCAGGTAAAGTGCTCAAAAGACGCAATGCAATGCTCGCGACGGGATTCGAAGCCAATAGATTCGCATACGAGCATGACTCCTTAACCCAGATAGCACACTGTTGGGCCAACGTTGGCCAAACATTGGCCATTGTTAAAACACAGTGTTGGCCCAACCGCCAAACAACGAGCAGCCAACGTTGGTCCAACCAATTTGCCAACCTTCAGCCAACGGTGGCCCAACCAAATTGTGCTATCTGGGGAGCCACTGCACAGCATTATATAAGTATGCATTTACCCCTGTAATAACAACTGTATCTATCTAGCCTAATATACATTTTCAAGGTTGTTTTGGTTTTCTTTTATTCGAATCCTAACAGTTTAGCTACTACAGCCTGCTTTAGGTATTTCTCAGTTATTTCCCTGGCCTACATTAAATTTTCCTAAGGCTATTTTTCTGGTCTACTTTAAGTATTTCCTAGATATTTTCCTGGCCTACTTTAAGTTTCCAGATGAATGGTTAACTCGGCATCAATATGCATCAGTTCTGATGTAGCAATTCATTAATACTAAATTGGTCATACAAGTGGTCTGGATTTTATGAATGAAGGAAATGATTATACAAGAAAGAAGGAAAGAATTAAGAATGATTTTAAGAGTTCGTACACCCTTCCCGAATTTGACCATGGATTGTTATCAGGTATAGGTATGAATGACCGCTTCAAAGCTGGTAAGGAAAATATTAGGAAAATTTAAAGAAGAATTTTCTACTTCAACAACCTTCTTTTAGAACCTCAAAATGAAGTCAAAATGAGCCTTCCAAGCCTCTCTTCTCATTTAAGTCTTAGACCTGTAGATTTCGAAACAGTCATCAAACATATATAGTGGTCAATAATATGTATAGGTTGCAGGACATTTCAAGGTATTTATCAGTCTTCATCAATCCGGGAGATATCTAGTAAGTTTTCAGTTTGAGCATAAACGACTGAAAATTAGATTATTAATGTCATCACATTCTCACAGTATTATTGAGTTATTTCATGTCATTTTGTTGCGGCTTCGAACCATTGCATGTATGTTGGAAAATTAGCAAAGTAGTCTTCTAAGTATAATGCACCATTAGAAGACAATTCGAAAAATAGCATAAATTAAAGAAAAAGTGTTAAAGGAGAACTTGCCCGGAGGACGTTTTTTGGGGATTTTAGGCTCGCGCTCCGTTGTTGTTAATTAAGAGTTACATCAAGTATATTTAAACACGAGTAAACGTCATTCGCAAAACACTTGTAAATTTCTAGCATTTGGGTCGAGTACTTTGCAGCATTGATGTAGCATATTTGCGTGCAAGAGAAGTATTTCATAATTCTAAGCACTTTAAATAAAACGGCCATTAAAACTTGTAAAGGATGTGGAATTGCACTCTTCCACAACAGACTTCTACACACCAGCCGTTTGCAAGCGAGCTTGAGATATCTTTCAAATTCGATATTCACCTAAGAGAGAAAAACATAAGAACAGTTTCTAAATTCTTGTTTTTACCCTTTTTACAGATTACTTCTTCCTTTCATCAGTCATATAAAATGTTTTAAATAGGATTAGCGTAAAGAAAGTATTACAATTCACCGTTTAGACAACGTAGTCTGATCTAACTATCCAGCTTTTTTATTTGTTAAATGTTACCGACTTAATTCAACAATTCATTAAATGATTTAACTTTTTAAACTTTTTTAGTACCTTAAATAAGATGAGGAGGGGGAAGGGAAGATAGGTTGTTCAACGTTAATACTATCAGACTACTATCAGTCTGAGTACTATAAAAAAAACATTCCAGGGGACTAATACCACCCTATATTTTCAAAAATTCTATCATCAAAGTCCGTTATGAATGAGGTGATTATGATAATTGATTTACCCAATGAGTACGAAAATATCGTGTGTTACATTCACTACACTCTATCCAGAGGTCTCGACCGAATAAAAACCCCATCAAGCTCATGTACTTTACAGCGTATGGTTTATTGTACCTAGCGTTTTGCATCATTAACTTTAAAAAGGAGAAATGGTAAGAGATAGATTGACCATGCTGCAAATCGAGGGAAGTAAGCATGTATAGCTTGCTTGTGGCTACTTATTTCGTCCTTTAATATGATTAGTTTCTGGCAAAGCAAACAGATGTATTGGGTGATTGCTAACGCATGGCCAATGGGGAAAATTAGTATCATTAATATTGAAAAATCAAGCAGAGTTAGGTACGCTGATAACTGTACGACAACCATCTTAAGTATACAGAGTATAGTGACATACTTATTTAAATGGTAGCCGATGTTGACCATAAAGCATTTATCCTGATTGCATAGGGAATCGTCCATTACGAGGAGGACATATATATGGTGCAAAATGTGTACGTTGAGAATGGTTTAAAATTCCATGTGATAGGTATGAGTCAAATCAGAACATATAGTTGTGGCATCAATTCCTAACAATTTGCTAAAGTATTTCACGCCTTACTACGCGTTACTATGAAATATGTTTGAGTTAACATCAATTGAATATGTCAACTGGTCAAGAGAACACTAAAACAGAGCTTAGTAATTTAACCTGTGATAAAACTGACTTAGTAAAGTCTTACTGACACTTTGTAGCCTACCCAATATAGTTTGGTCTGGTGAAGTATAACCTGCATGGTCATAAACGAACGTACGAATAGATATAATTTTACGCGTGAAAACTAATTTTCTAATCTCACGTTTAAAGGAAACAGCCAATCAGCGACCGGTTTTAGACGTATGCAATGGAACTTTTACGACGTAAGAAATGATTGTTACGACGTAAGAATTGATTCTTCTTAGACGTAAAATAGGTCTAAAAATTAGTTCTGACGCGTAAAATTATGTCTATTCTTACGTCTAAAGAAACCAGCCAATTAACAACCCATTTTAGACGTATGAAATGGGATTGTCACGACGTAAGAAATTATTGTTACGACGTATGAATTGTGTTTCTTTCGGCGTAACATTAGGAGACATTATGACCCGTGTGGCCAACCATATACGATCCGCAGTATGGAATACGTTTCTGACGTCTACTTGAGCTGTGTAGCACAATGAACATGTCTTTTTCAGTAAAGAAAATGGTTCCTTTTAAATAATGAAAAGAGTGTCCACCTTTTTTTTTTTTTTTTAAATTACTGAATTTCTTTACACCTGATAATCTTATTAACGAACGAACCCAAGACCATAACTTTTAAACTGAAAAATTTCCACGAACAATTTCTCCAGGTCTTACTTTGACTTAAAGAGACATAAAGTCAAATATTCTAGCTTGATATATGATAGATAATTAAAATATAAATAAACTACCATACTGCCAACCGCATTACAAATCTTATTCCATCTCAAGTTATCCAAGTTTGAAGTTGTTACATGGGCACTGCCATTTTATCTAATATTGTGTTGAAATCATGGCAATGCTGACATAATTTGCCCTATGTGCTAGCACACAAAGTTTTTCTTTTGAAGTCTTTTTGAAATTTTCTTTCCAAAATGCTTTGACATATAAGTTCTAAGGGCTTGAAACATTAATATTGTACATAAATAAAAACTCATAGACCCATGCACAAGAAAACGTATTGCTTAGAAGTTAAAACATTTGAAATAGATTATAAATAAATACACATTCTACTCTGTACTGGGTGTATATGACCTCATCACTTTCGGGGTGATTAAACAAAATGGCCGCTCCGATGTAAGTTTATAAAGAATAAAATACAAATAATGTTTTAATAAATTAGAAAATGTGCTAAGTTGTTTTGTATGATGTGAAATTTCTTCAGATAATTTACGATTATTATTTATATCATATTAAATGAAGAATAAATTGCCTCCTTTAATAAAGTTTGAGCTTCAGTTTCAAGTTTCTTACTCTTTCTATAAACAATAAAGTCACACAAACACGTTCGTATTCACCCAGACCGACATTCAAAAGAAGTCCCTCAAATTCTAAACTCCACTAAATTCAAACTTGTTCACCATTTAATGCTCGAAAGAGTATCGAGCTCAATCGAAACAATGATCTTTCAAGTTACATTTCAAGCGAATTATCAAGACAGAAGTTTTCAAAGTTTGGGTATTGTTTACCTGAAGTAATCTTTTAGCCCCAATTTTATTCCTTTTTTATTCTCGAACTAAAATCAAAAGATGTTCGCATTATCGGAACGTTGTATAGTATAAAACAAATTTACGGCCGTTTGGCACATGAGTTCCGATATTGATCTGCAGAGGGAAGCAGACCTGAAGGGTGGTTGAAGTTCAGACTAATCAATTTTCCACCCTTTTGTTACATTTTATACATCTTCACAAGCACGGCATTAAGATGACTAGTTTGGGAGACCTTAAACACTTTCTTGAATATATACAGTAACATGCAAATCGCTTGTAAATTTCAACAAAACGACCCGTTGAACAAGAGGGTTTCATTACAGTTTAAGTACTTTAAGATCGATTTTTTGCTATTTTGTGACAAAGAACCACTTGTGGCTAACTTGCACGAGTTCCGTAAAGAAGGCCTTTTGAGCATCCTCATGCAGTAAACAAAAAGTACTTTAACATTTCGTTCTGGGCAAAGAAGACAAAAAGTCTTGAATTTTGGCTAAATAAAATATAAACAAATCAAATCATTTTTTTTAGAATGTCGAAAAACCTGTATAATGAAATAACTGTATACTAAATATAACGAGATCCTACTCCTATCAAAACATTTTCATCAATTAATGTCCTTGCTCAAATTTGATTTTCTATAGAACATTAATTTGGTTTCCTGAACCTAACGTGGTAAACAGACCTTATATTAACCTTTCTAAATGTAGGTTTATTGTCTATAATAGATTAAAAGAAAATTATCTGTTAGACATCGAATGACTTTCTCAATTAAGTGCACGGATTTGTTCATTTCTACGTTTGCAATAATGACAAAATAAACCCTTCAAAGTTTCATTTTCTTGGGCAGTCCGAAAGCATGCCTATTAATAGGAACATTTACAACACACGAAAATATTGAAGTCATGCAGCCATATTGTTCAGTCCGGAAGCATGCCTATTAATAGGAACATTTATAACACACACAAATATTGAAGTCATGCAGCCATATTGTTCAGATGTTGCAATAAAATGTCATAATTTCTAATTTATGTACTTGAAATATTAAAAATCATTCTGTTGAAAAACATTTGAATTTTCAAAATGGCCATTTCGCGCCTAAAAGCCTAGTTCTATTGTCTACTTTATCTAATATTTCGAAAACGGCGTGGTGAACATATCAAATGGGAGTGAAAAAGTTGTAGCCATGACAGTAATGAAGGTATTTTCATAAGTTTGAAGTTTCCCCCTAGCAAAGATATTTTTCCCAGACGTATTTCAAATTTGAAAAATGTAACATTGCACAAGGCTTTAAGGTTAGGATAGCAAAGAATCATGGGAAGTATCACAAAATGGCGGCTTCCATTTGGCAAAATGTTCCCATTAATTGGAACATTTATGTTCTCATTAATCGGCATGCTACCGGACTGTTGGGAGAGCTTTCGCAAGAAACGTGTAATAGAAATGACTGAAAGTATCTTGCGAAAGATAAATCTTTGATGTTCACCAATTAATTATATACATTTTGTGTCGGAAACAAACACAAAATTACAATGACACGTGTTAGACAGAATCTGTCAGACACACTTTGATCATTTTTTTTCTGTTCATAAATTAATTTATTTTTCTAATCTTTTCTCAGAAAAAAAACAAAACTTGAAAGCACTAACAAACAGCCATAACAGGTTTTTGAAATTTCACAACCTAAGGTTAGTCCCTCAAACACAAGACATAATTATCAAAGACATCTTTATAACAAAATAGGATCAATTACTTATGACAGGATAACCATGCACGTTTTCCACACCAAATTGATTTAATACAGATAACAGTTGCAACATATTTTCTGCATACAAAAATAAATTTAAGGGCATCAAGATGACACAGCATAGGCGGCGGAACCGGGGGCACAGGGGACACGTGCCCCCACTTTTCTCAAAATGTTCAAAAAGTGCCCTTTTTTTGAGAAAAAAAGTGCCCTTTTTAAGAAGGAAAAGTGCCCTTCCAAACAGGACAAGTGCCCTTTTTAAAGAAGGAACCTGCCATTTCAAATATTGAAATACATTTTTTCTTCAAAGACTATAAATCTTATCTTTTTTTTTTTTGTTGAGAAAGGAACACAAATATCGTCCTAAAGAGACTAAAATTGTGAAATTTTACGAGCTTCGCGCGCATACACTAGCATATTATGAATTTCCTCCCAAATAGCTAAAGACAAAGTTGTGGGTCCAGCAGTCTTACATTTTGAACTTTTTCATACTTAAAAAGCCTTTAACTCTGTCTACCTTTATTTCCCCAGCTTAAGCCTAAAGTTTAAAAAAACTCTTTCAAATAGGGTCTTTCTAGAGTGTGCGAACCACCCCAAATTTCATTAGTGGGCCATGCAGAACAAAACTTATTATTTGGATCCGGACCATTGTCATGACATAAACTGACGTGCCATCTCCTTTCTTCTTTGTAAATAATAAAATGTACCCCTTTAACAGTGATAAAGATGTGTTAATTAAATAGTCCGGGAGCAGCCTGAAAAACTGGGTACTTTAAAATACCCAAACTGTTAGGTAATTTTATGTATTACGTCATCGCATGAGCCTACACATTTGACATTTTAAATAAAACAGATAAAAAAAGCAGCAGCAAAAAGTTTTGAATATCTATGTATTATCCGTCTGCAAATTTTCAGGATATCCAGTGAAATTTTGGACAATCCGGAGCAGTAAATGAGAAGTCCCATACGTCTAGTGTGGACTAGTCAAATGTGTAGGCTCATGCGATGACGTAATACATAAAAGTACCCAATTATTTGGGTATTTTAAAGTACTCAGTTTTTCGGGCTGCTCCCGGACTCTTAAAATATCAAAATATATTAAAGTCCCCTTATTACATAAAATTGATCTTTTTATTGACAGATTGAAGAAAGTAACACAAATAGGAAGCAAAATACCACAAATTTCACTCGTAGAGCGCCTTTAATTTGGATTATGCCACTGACTTGCTGAAGACTGGGTGTGAATTTGGGCCATCTGGTTTAATTTATACTGATATACCGAGTTACGTACATTTATTCTCAGCAAGACTAATGATAGCTTCCAGAATAATAATCTAAGGACAATTTACTTTTTCACATTATTTCAGACATTTACTTTAAATACCTGAATTTTTTAGGCTTGAAATGAAAAAATGAAAAATGAAGAGAAAATGGGAACTAGTAATTTTAGGACCGATAAAAGTGTATAAATATTCCAGTGGGAGGGGACGGGGAGGGGGGGTGATTAAAGCTATAGTGCTGTGCTAAAAGCTTTAAAAATACCAGTTGGAAAGTTACGAAAGTGCCCCCTCATATCCTGTGCCCCCAGATTCAAACATCTTCCGCCGCCTCTGTCATTCTGTGACACAGAATGAAATGTTACCAGCAGAATAGTACTAAGCGCGTCGGAACGGGGGGTGGGGGGGGGGGACCGGGTGGTTTCAGCCCTCACAAATTTGCAGACCTGCAAAAATTGCGGTATTTTCGCCTTTCGTTATTGCAAAAAATAATAATAATAAAACTGCTCCCCGCCTTGGTGACCCACTAAGCTGCCAAGGGCCACCATACAATTGCACAGGTACATTACTAAGGACTTCAGACCGGGAGTTAACTGGGCGTGATCGGCCATGTTGTACATGCAATTAAATCGTGATTTTTTTTGCGAAGCGTACGTACGCAGAAACATTTTGCACGTTGCGTTATCCATGGGTTGCATCGCTGTACAAAATGAACGAAGTTACTTGCATTGATAGGCTAAGTAGGATATCACGTGTTTCAAATAATGAAACCTATGTAAACAGAAGGAAACGTTACAATACTGGTTTTGATCAGGGGACAAGGATCCGGAACAATAACCAACAAAATGATTTACCAGAGACAAAGTAGCCCGCATTTTGTTTTTTGGCAAAGTTTAAAAGTGCCCTTTGAAATGTTGAAAGACTGCCACTAGCGTAACATTAGTCATGTTAGTATAGCTGCCTCAGTACCCGACCTTCTTTTTGTTGAAGAAACTTTAAAAGAATCTTAGCTTAGTATCCCCGGGGGTGCTGTTCCATACTTCAGTGGTAGGTATGTGCCGCCCAGGAATTCAAAGTCATACCTGCAGTATGAGAGTTTTTTTTTTGTAACTGTAGTATAAGAGCAACAAATTGTTGTACCTGCTCTACAAAAATGTGTGATTTTTTCCAATTTCAAGCTGGAAAATTGCATTTGGAACATTTTCAAGGTCTGAAATTAAGGGAAGAAATATGAAGAAAAACAAAAGCATCTTAAGGGATTTTCCTGTTCATACATCACATTTCTAAAATAAATTAGAAAATGATCAAACTTTGACTTGAAAACTACACATGTATGCTATTTTCGAAATTCAAAGACCATGAACTTTTGTACCTGTCCATATACCTTTAACTGAAATGCAGCGGACGAAGATTGGCATTATAAGGTTTTTAGTTCATAACCAACCAATTAAGATTATTACATACATGAAGATCTTCACACAATCCGCGTGGGTGAAATTCATAATCTTAAAACAATAATAGTCTGGCTTACAACTGCGTTTGAAACTAGGCATGGAAAACGGAAAAGGCGGCTGGATAACATTCTTGAACTATTCAGGAAGGGTCACCTCTCAGGAGGGGCGAGAGTCCCCAAAATTTCTTGGTTACGAACGTTGCTATAAATTGAGAAATTTGTTTTCAATTTTCAGGACATTTCCTTAATTTTCGGGAAATCTTTAATTTTTCGGACATATCCTTCATTTGCCAGAAGTTTATGAGGATCTAGCGGCCTCATTGAAAACTTGTCTTAATTGGGGGTATACTTGTCTAATGATGCATGCAGCATATTACCTCCACTAATTGGAAAAACCCACCAAAATAGTATCGACTTTCAAGCATAGCAGGAAAATCTCCAGACGTAATTGCATGCCTTACAATCATTCAAGTTGAGTTTAATCACTTATGCGTAAATCGCGTCGCGGAGCTTGGAAACTATATACCATAATTTAATGCGATATATTAAACGTAATATATATTATTAACATAATACATGCATGCATGCATGCATACATACATACATACATACATACATACATACATACATACATACATACATACATACATACATACATACATACATACATACATACATACAAACATACATACATACACATACATATATATATATATATATATATATATATATATATATATATATATATATATATATATATATATATATATATATATATATATATATATATATATATAAATATATATGTATATGTTGAAATCATACAAAATATATCAAAATGAATATTTTGAAGGAGTTATGTGAAATTCAAGTCCAAATTTGTTCATTTTCCTACTCTATTTTAGCAAATTCTGGGGCCACTTTGATTTAGCTTTGTTATCGTTTTACCCAGTGCAGGTTTTCCGGGTGATTTCGTAAATGACCATGAAATCTAAAGCAATTTAGTTATCTGTTTAAAGGTATGGACGTGTAGAGGCCACATGAGATAAATTGCTTTAAATCATTTCTAAACCATCATAGTAGCAGAAATTTCATAAAAATCAGTAAAACATTTTACAGAATAATGTTGTGATTTATTATAGGGTGACCTTGGTATTTTCTTTTGTAAGTCGTTTGTTTTGTAAGTGGCTATTATATATCTTTGTTGAAGTGGTGTAGCAAATTATGACCATTAATTGTTGGGTCTCTACCATGTCCCCATTCATTGGCGGCAATCCCGGGGGGACATGTCCCCTAATAATTTTGTTGGGGACGAATATCATTATGTCTCCCCCTAAAAAATGAAGCCTTATATAAAGCCTATATGGCAGACTACACTACTGTCTGGCTTCGTTCCCCCTCCCAGTGTTGAAAAGAAATCGCCGCTTCATGACATTCTATACCAGGAATAGATTTTTTAATTGACTACGATTTAGGAAAGCAATTTAAAGAATTACATAGAGTTTTGGAATGAACTAACCAGAACCAAAAGATTTTGTGGTTCCAATGTTTTTTCATAAGCTGATTATTTTGCAAGTTTCGTATTAACTGTCATGTCATTGCATATCATGAAATATTTGCTTCAGGATATTTATTCGTAACCCACGACCACCATGCATGTTGCAGATCAATAAAATAGACATACCAATTGACGACACTAGCATGTGCACAATAATTAACAACATTATCATAGCAAGTATGATGCAAAACAGACATACGGTTACCCATGTATCATATTTAAAGAATTTTACAATAAGCCCCGCCTACTCAATAATATGCATCTTGAATCCAGTTTATCATTCTTTGAATATCGTGATTACAAGCACTTTCAGCAAAATTCTATTAAGCCCCGCCCACTAATCATACTAATGAAATTCATCGTTTTTATACAATGAACATGTAAACATAAGCAAACATCATAACTGTACCAAATATGAAACAAAACACATATGTGGTTGTTATAAAATGAACATTTCATTTTTTTTACATTAAGCCCCACCTACTCATTAATATGCATGGCATCACCACCAAACACAATAGGGCACATCTACGGATCATGGGAAATCTGCGCACAACATATGACTTGAATCAAATTTAAAGTTCTTTAGATATCGTGTTTACAAGCTCTTTTCAGCAAAATCATATTAAACACCGAAAAGAATACGGTACATCGACAGACCATGGGCTATATGTGTACTAAATATGACATGAATCCAGTTTACCATTCTTGAGATATCGTGTTGACAAGCTCATTTCAGCAAAATCATATTAAGCCCCGTCCACTATGCATATTGATGAAACTCAATATTTTAACATCATGAACATGTACACACCAGCTAACGTCATAATTATACCAAATATGAAACAAAACAGTCATGTAGTTGTTAAAATATTACCATTTCAAGATTTTTACATTAGTCCCCGTCTACTCATTGACATGCATGATATCGCCATCAAAAACAATAGGAGACATCTACGTACCATGGACTATCTGTGTACCACATATTACATGAACCCAATGTATCGTTCTGGAGATAACGCGTTTACGAGTTGGCCGTCACACACACACACATGTTATACATACATACATACATACATACACCCACCCACACATACGTGTATCTGGTATCAAAACGTGGACTTCTTCTGTGAGCACCATTCCGTTTAAATTTTGCATCGGCTAGATACCTCAGCGGACCAATCTTTAAGGCTTCTTTTAAAAATGCATCAACCTTTGCTGGAAACAAATTATTTTCCTAAAGTACTGAAGTTTACATGATAAATTGAAATCGACGACATACGCACTTAATTCTTGTATCCGAAATTTACTATTAAATTGTGGACGTAATTTGTTATTTTGCAATGGTACCGTGGACATTTCTGGAGAGTTACATTGGAATCGTGGACATACGTATTAAGGCTTTATCTATCGATTTATCGTCTGGAACTTAGGTGATCGATTTCATCAAAAAGGGTCGTAATCTTAGATTCATTAGGTAGGTGATTGGTACAAAATTGTAGATAATACAAAAACCTTCAACCTTGTCATCTTTCAAAAAAGGATTAATTTACTGCAATTGACTACTTTTTTCAGTCTTCTAGGCTGAATTGAAACCATGCATGTATCATGATACTTGACATGATACATGAAATATGACACTGATACCGTGCACCGCTATACACTCAAACTATGTGTTTGGATGCACTGAAACCGTGGACATAACACGTACCTTATGCTTAATTCATGGGGCTGCATTCAAATTGGGGATATTACACTTATCATTTGTTAACTTGATGACCTGCATAAAAACAGTAGACATTATACTTTTTGGGGTTGCATTGAAACCGTGGACATTACACCTTATTCTTATTTCGTCGGGCTACATTGGAATCGTGGACATTACGCTTATTATTAATTTGTTGTATCTGTGGACATTACACTTCATATAAAATTCGTGGTGCTGTATTTAAACCGTGGACATTACACTCCATATTAGATTTGTGGGGCTGCATTCAAACCGTGGACATTACACCTCATTTTAGACTTGTGGGGTTGCATTCAAACCGTGGACATTACACCTCATATTAGATTTGTGGGGTTGCATTCAAACCGTGAACATTATACCTCATATTAGATTTGTGGGGCTGCATTCAAACCGTGGACATTAAACCTCATATTAGATTTGTGGGGCTGCATTAAAACCGTGGATATTACACTTAATATTAGATTTGTGGGGCTGCATTCAAACCGTGGACATTAAACTCTATGTTCAACTTGTAGGACAGCATTCAAACCGTGAACATTACACCTCATATTAGATTTGTGGGGCTGCATTAAAACCGTGGATATTACACTTAATATTAGATTTGTGGGGCTGCATTCAAATCGTGGACATTACACCACATATTAGATTTGTGGGCTGCATTCAAACCGTGGACATTACATGTTATGCTTAAGTCGTGGGGCTACATTGAAAACGTGGACATTGCACCTTATGATTAATTTGTGGGGCTGCATTGAAACCGTAGAGAGCCTTACACTCAATTCGTGAAGCTTCATTTAAAGCCTGGACATTACAATTAACACTTTACTTGTAGGGTTGGATTGAAACCGTGGTCACACAAGAAAAAGTTGGTTTGCTACATTTAAAACTTGCAAAATACAGTTTACTATTAAATTATATATTTAGTTGAATGGTGAAGAAAATTTGCTGATAAATACAAAGCTCTGCAAAATAGTGGTTGCTTTATAACAAAAAGAAGTTTATTCAGACAATTCAAAAACAACCTTTCAACACTAACATGAAATAAAACTATTGATGTATTAACTACCGTTATGATAGCCGACTGCCATTTCGTGAGGCATCACATCCTGAGAAATACATCATGCTCTTTGTAAACATCGATTTTGACATCTTTCATACTGCCAGGAGCAACAAGAATATGCTTCAGGAATTACAAAACATTGCGTTTTTTTCTAAACGGTGAACAATTCCTTCCTGTACTCCTAGCAATAGTTGAATTGCAATAGGAAGAAGCCGACTAGTCCAGCAGAAAGGTATTTACATTGTGCACTGTATGATACAGTACAAGCATGAAAAATTGGTAAAAACGATGGAAAGGCGATTGTAGATTTTTCCCTGAACCAAAATGGTGGTCGTTTTTCAAAATGGCCACCGTCTGGAGGTATTTAGTCGATTTTTGGCATTTGGTATTTGCATGATACAAGCATGAAATTTGGCACGCAGTATGAAAACATCTTTAGTAATATTATTATCTATAGGAGCATCGCAAATCTATCCATTAAACGGCGGCTGTTTTCCATTTTTCGTACCTATCTGCTGGACTATCTATAACAGTCATTCCACAATGTCAAAAAAGTTTTATACGACTGACATGTCTCTCATTCACTTAATTTAAGAATATCAAACACAACAATAAATTTGAATGCAGGAACAGGAATAGGTTAAAAATTCAAACAAAACTTATGTATTACTTGTAAAACCAATATTAATAACTGCAAGAAATTTAACATTTGGCAACGTTGTCCAGCCTTGTGTAAGCATAGCGTACTGATTTTGAATTTTAGTTCTACTTCTGCGAGCTGAAATCCCCTACCCCCTCTCCATTTTGGCAAATGTATGTTTGTCTTATTTTAAAGTTTAATATGTTGACCAGTAACATAATGAGAAGTGATGAATGACCACTTCCATCTCACCCCATCTACTTCATTTACTTCTACACCACTGAGTTGAGGGTTGTATTTTCCAGAGTCTAGCAAAGATAACCTCTGTTATAGGATATATAACAAGTTACCTTTTAATCTATAGTTACAAAATAGAATCGAAACAGTCTTCAAAATCAATTTCTATGACCGGAATATTTGACATTAAGATACTTTTCTACCTTCAAAATTAGATATTTGATCTTTAAAAATTATATTGTGCTTCTTTACCTTCAAATTTCCAACGTGTTTCTCTTTCGCTTCATATGCTTAAATTTTGGAAAGCATCTTTCGAATTTGTTTAGATATTGTCTTATTTCCCTGACAATGCTTTGTTCTGATGATTTTGTATACAAAGCCATGAATCAATCATTTGACATATTATATACATATACATATATATATATATATATATATATATATATATATATATATATATATATATATATATATATATATATATATATATATATATATATATATATATATATATATATATATATACATATATATATATATATATATATATATATATATATATATATATATATATATATATATATATATATATACATATATATATATATAATATAATATATATGCATATTGTTCATAATAAATGTATATATGTATATATTATATATATATATATATTATATTGTATATATATATATATATATATATATATATATATATAAATGTGCATATATATATATAAATATGTATATATATATATATATATATATATATATATATATATATATATATATATATATATATATATATATATATATATATATATATATATATATATATATATATATATATATATATACATACATATATATATATAAATATAAAAATATAGATATATATGCATATTTATATATATATATATATATATATTAATATATATATGCATATATGTATATATTATATATATATATATATTATATTGTATATATATATATATATATATATATATATATATATATATATTATATATATAAATGTGCATATATATTATGATTATATATATATATAAACCCTATGAGTTGTATATATATATATATATATATATATATTACATACATATATATATATAAATATAAAAATATAGATAAATGCATTTATTATAAATTGATTATGATTTCCGAAACCCTTGAGTTGTCTTTTCTAAATTGTCATGAAATGCCTTTCTTACTTTCCATGCAATGTTAAAACTTAACTTTTCTTGTAATTTGTAGAAATGAATGCTTTATACAGTCATATTTGTTGTTTTTAGAAACAATTCACATCATCTTATTTCATTTTTGTTATATTCTTTTTTTATTGAATACGCAAAAACTGTTAGAACTTCTTTTATTTTAATGCATCTGATAAACTTAATAACATAGTAAGCTGAAAATTTTAAAACATGAATTTTCATATTATGATCTGCCTTTGGAATTCTTAAACATATTGTTTTATTTATACGTTTTTCATTGTGATCTATGCGTAACAAATATTCATTGAAATTTAAACCATTTTTGTTACATCTCTGCGAACAGGCGAATAACCAAATTTGAAAAGTTTCCTAAAAGATTAAATTATCCTATCTTCTTTTTATAACTCATATTCATGTTTTAACAAACTTTTGGTTATGCTTGATGAAGATTGGACACTATCATTCATTAAAACGTCTGAAAACAAAATTATACAATTCCATATTTTGCTAGAAATGAAACAAAATCGGCAACTTAATTCCGCTTTTCCAAATAATATCGAAATTATAAACCCGGTGTAAAAGTATATCCTGCCCACCTCCCAGTAAATGTTGGCCCCGGCCTTTAATTCTTAGGAAATTTGGGGCCCCCGGACAATTAAGCCATAGCCATTCAGTAGATTTGTTCTCCCCTCATAGTAAATACGGTCTGCTTGGAAATTTGGGCCCCCAGCCCTTCTTTCATAGGAAATGCTTAAGGCCCTAGGCCTAACGTAGGCATAGGCCCTAAGTGTATTTCTCCCATGAGCATTAATGATCCTACTCTTGGGAGTTAAATTTACGGTGGACAAATTTACTATCACACCGGTCTTTTTCAAGTGCCTGATTTTGGTTTACATGTTTGGTTTACATGTCACTTTGTTTGGAGATTGTAAGGTTTTTATTTCGGCAAAACTCCTTTATGTTTCGCAATGATCTGTTTGCAAGTGCTTCTCTTTCTTTCTTTTGCAGTCTTCTATGTGTCCTTTGCCTGGAATGCTGATTTTGTATTTGCGTTTTCCTGGATGCTTCATAACTGCTCTTACTTCCGCTTCACTCCAATACCTCTTCGTGGGTTTCGTTTTGGCATGTTTGGTTTGTTCCAATATTATATCTGTTTAAGAAAAACATAAAAGAAATACATACCCTCTTCTGTACATATTTTCTTTCTTTGTCATTCCATTTATTCCATACCATAGCTGTAGGACAGAATAATATGAATAATTGGTCAAATCTGAAATTAAACATAATTAAGTTAAATATATCTACATTGGTTGCAAAAGTTGCATTCAGAGTTGTCACAATATGTACATAATTGTCTACTGGTTTGCTTGAATTCAGAAAATAGTTCATCATCTCTTGTGGTATTGCTTGTATTAATATAAATAATTAATAATTAATACAAATATGATTACAAGTGTTTACCTTCCATCTCAAGACAAGATAGGTTTCTGCATGTAGGTGTGTAGTCATCAGTGTCCCCACCATCACTATCACTAAAGTTTTCATCCAAGGGGATCTCTGTTGGATACAAGGAATTATCTTCATGTTAAAATCAACTTAATTATATATCAATGCTTTCAAATTACAAATTTTAAATAAAATATGTTGCAATATATGTTATCACAGTTCAAATTGCATAAATTCCACAAATTAAAGTAGTTTCGTAGCAAAAACCTTACAAAATAGACTTTAAAATCCAGTATGTTTAACTTTTTAATCTGAGAGTAGCACTCCTTCATACTATCATAAGAACTGCATTGCTGGACATTACACATGTGAATGCTCCTTAGTTTCATTAGTCACATCCAGAGATGTCCTCAATTGATCCCTCATCCACAGCCAACAACATCTTCTTAACTTTCGCCATTTTGAGTTTTTCTTGAGGCAGATGGTAAAACTCGCGATGAGTGCCAATATCATTGCCAAGAAATAAAGCAACGATATCTAACTCGTTTTCCTTTAGGTTTATCATTTGTTATATTGTAGCGATGTGTTTATGCAGACGTGTAGATCGTAAGTATTCTGGGTGTGGTGCCCCACTATCATCAGCTAAATCCCTTAAGCAATCGGAACCTCTAACGTGGCCTTCTGAGCCTCCTAATCTACAGGGAATAGATATTCATTGTTTGGAGAAACGCCTACTACTGCACTACATTTTATCAGCATATCGATGGCACTTTTGACTTCAGAAGACAGAAGAACTGGTACAGTTCTTCCCCTGTTACCTATAATTTCCAACCGCCAAAGAACCTCCTCCCATTTAGTTAATCCGGTGTTGATGACATTTAATAAACTCTTCTTGCAGTTTTCTGTATAGTCTTTTGTTTTTATTTTGGAAACTTCACCCTGTCGTCTTCGGTTGAATAGAATAACGTTGGTAAGAACAAGTTTATGTAGTCTGTGCCAAGCCGCTATCATAACATTTGAATCATGCACGTCTTGTGTGAGTATTTCAATTTGATTGTCTCGATCTTTCTTTATATACTGTGACAACATCATGACATCTACTGTCAATAACAATACTTTAAGTTTATTCCGTTTATTCTCTCAAAAGGTTCGTGTTTCATGCGTAGACACATCATCTGCCCAATTCATTTCATATAGTTCCCTAATGTTGTCAGAGTTTCGCTTTAACTCTTTGTTGCCTTGAAGAAGAGCATTTCTCTTTAGCAAATTAGCACAGGTTCTCAAGGTATGCCCAATTTTAAGTGCCAATGAAGGAGTTGTATACAGTTTTCATTCAGAAAAGTCAGATTCTTAACCTACATTATCCCATGCTTATTGAAATTTTAAATGACAGGGCGAAAACGCAATTCATTGCAATGGCGACAAAAATCAACAAAGAACAAAACCATCCTTTACACAATACATTACAAAGTCATCTAGCACGTTCAAACAGAAACCTTCGAAACCCTAACATATTGCCAAAATACAGAATAAACGTCTACAAACATTCATTCATTTACCGTGCGGCAATTTACTTACAGACAGGAGAGTTAGAATTACTGTTTTATACCTTTTATCTTTAATTTTTTCCTTATTTATTTATTCATATTCTTTTATTTTCTGCTATGTGTTTTAATATGTATATGCATGTACTTTTTCCTTTTTACAAATGTTTTGAATTTGTACTGGAATATATAATATATATATGGGAATTCAAGTAAAATCCTGCTACTTTCTGTGCTGCACTAACCACCATCGGATATTTCACCGGGCAGATAAAGGACGTTAAAGTCGCATTTGCGTCTTGTGTGTCATGCCTCACTTGTATTAACAACCTGCTAATTTCTCTTAACTTTATGCGAATATGTCCATACTGATCAACGTCATGTCCTGATCTCTTGAAAATCCTTTTGGCCAGTTGTATTATCAGATCATCCCTTTTAATTACATGGGCAATAGCATCATTCCTAAATGTAGCAAATAACCTTCTGACAGTCTCCTTCGGATGCAATAGGTAGAAGCAGTCTGCTTTGTGCTAGCACACTTTTGGTGTTGTTTTTCTTTTTCTTGTTTTCACAATCTTCACCCACCTTGTCTGGCTTCAGAAGACATCTGTTTCCACAACTCCCTGCAAGAACAATATACCAAGCAATGTATGCTGGAACATAGCTGCTGTGATCAGTTAATGCTGACGGCCTGTATACAACAATTAAAGTGCCACTGCCTTCTCTTAGAACGTCAGCGTTATGTAAGTGGTTTCCTTTATTTCGTAATTTAGTCAACTTTGAAGAAAAAAATTAGTGTATTTTGTTCTGCTTCCCATTCCTGAACAAGCATTTCCGTGCCGTGCATAATACGCAAATGTCTGAGAAGTTTCTTTTGGGGAAACTGACAAAACATTCATTAGCTATCCTTGTCCTATTTTCTTGTACCAACTTCATTACTTTTTGTCATTACAATGATCTCTATGTTGTTGGTTGAGGTAGTTATCTGCTTCACTTTTTGGGATGGGCGAGGAAGAATCCATTTTTTTTTGACAATTCGCTGGTACTGTCAGTTGGATCAGCTGTCATATGCAGCACGGTGCTATCTCCATGTGGTTTTGAAAAATCATTCTGATCTTGAAACCCTTAAAGGTACGACATATAAAATGGTATTACTTCTGAGGTGCCAGAGTCTGAAACATACTCAGTCGCTTCATCACTTGAGTTTTCTGAGCTAAGGACTGCAAAATCATCTGCGGCATCTAAGCTACAGCTGTACTCACCTTCACCTGAACTTTCGCCTAGCAACTGCGCGATATTTTGAAGACAATTTGATTTTGCTATATTGTTTATTCCCGACATTTTTCCCATTACAATCTTTGGAAGGTGGTCAACCTTGTGTGTCAATGCATTTATAATAGAGAAAAGTAAGAATTAATTAGAATACAATGAATAACAAAAAAAGTGTTTTGATCCACAATTTTGCACTGAGGTTATTGTAATATGAATACAGTAATTCAATAAAGTATATTGAAAATAGATTTGCAATTAGCTTCAGTCATTTGTCCATGACTCTCCGAAAACCTGAATTATAGAAATGATTTTGTTCTCAAATTCTCCTCAATCCTAGATTTAATAGTTCGAAGGGTCAATCTTAAAGATATATGATCAGGTAGAGGAAATACTAGCGAGCTTACATAGTAAAGAAAATAAACTAGTAAAATTCCATGAAAAATTGATCTTTTTATAGCTTTGTCAAGTGCAATTTAGGGATTTTTCATTCGGAATACCTCTTTATTCCCTTATGTTAAATAATTTTCATTAAATTGAATTATTTCATTTCTGTGAGTGACATCATTCTTATACCAAACCCCACATAATAAAAGTGTTCATTAGAAGAAGAGTTTATCATGTTTCTACATATGATCATGAGATTTACACATATACCTTATCAAAGGCACCTCTACAGACGTATATATCCATTCATAAACCAAAGAGTTGGATTTTGTTCAAGACAATTCCCTGAATTAGTTACTGAAAACATCATGTATCTTATCTCTATAAAGTACAGTACCTTATAATAGGAAAAAAATCCCTAAAAAATTTGCTAACAATATCAACTGTTTTCTGACAGCACTGATCATAACAGCAATCTTGGGTTGGACAGTCCGGGAGCAGCCCGAAAAAGTGGGTACTTAGAAATACCCCAAAAAGTGGGTACTTTGATGTATTACGTCATCGCATGAGCCTACACATTTGACTATCCCACACTAAGCGTATGGGCTTTTCCATTTTCCGATCTGGATTGTCCAAAATTTCAATGGATATCCTGAAATATTGGAAACGGATAGTAAATAGAGATTCAAAACTTTTTGTCGTTGCTTTTTCAAATTCATCGTTGGCTTTTTGAGAAAATGAATAAAACATTTTATTAGCAATCTGTTTTGTTGATTTTCTCAAAAAAAGGACGATGACTTTCAACCCACCATGGGTTGGCGCGTAGAGTTCAGAGAAATTTTTCCAATAAATGCTGCCTATAGATTGCCGGAAATGGCACTTCCCAAGCCAAAAACTTGCAAATTTGAGGCTGTTTTTCTTTGATTGTTCACAATTTTGCCAGAATTTTGCTGTACATTTTGCCAGAATTCTCGGTTGCCAAAAAATTAGGGAAACTGTGCCACCTGCTCCCGCCACATACTTGCCAAAGTACAATTTATTCAAACTCTATTGCGCAACGATATAGGGGTTGTTTGGGTTGATGCCTCCAGAGTTTTTTCGGGGGAAGGGGGGTGGTACATGTCAAAAGAAGATATTTTTAAAGCAAACAAAATATCATTGATCACACTTGCACACCTGGCCAATGTTTTTTGACTCCAGAATATTGCAAAATGAGGAGTTGAGTGAGGTGGCATTGTACTTACTTTTTACTTGGAGTTGAAATGTTACCAAATCATAATTTGAAATTCAACCGCCGCGCTGATGTTATGGCAAATTTGTCGATGACTGATTCCACGTCTGGGAAATGAGCCCTATGAATTTGTAATAAGAATAAGTGCCTCCAGGCGCGCTTCCGTCATTGTTGACCGAATAGCTGTAAGGGTTCTTTCCATTTTTGAAAAGACTCTCTCAGCCTGTGCAGAAGTCACTGGCAAAGTTGCCAGCAACTGGAGCAACAGTGATATGTTAGGAAACATTTCAGAGCAATGATCCAGGCACCAGGGCACAGACGGATGAAGATGGTCGGGACTTGACAGGAACATTTTCCCATTTCTTCCTCCATAACATGTATTCGCCCTTAAAAATCTCTGATCAAACTTGCATACACCTCAATAGCAGGAGTTAAGTCATTCCACTGCCACTCACCGTCAGCTTGTTTGGCGAATTCCATACAGTTTGGTACAAGGTAGTTAAGTTTCATAATCTGTTGTTGATGTGGTCCAAATCTGTGCTTGAGGTCTCCAATGATAAAGTGTATGGCTGGATAAAAAAAACTGACTCTGTAATAGCCTTCGGTGGTGTTGTCCGATGTTTGAGCATTTGGTCGGTATGAGCTTCTAGCTGCAATGCGTGGTTTTCGCAGTTCCACCTCCATCACATTTTGTGCGACTGATTCTGCCTTTTGATACAGGTCATGGATCTCCCCTTCAGTTCGCAATTCTTTGAGAACAGACTGGAGACGGTTTACTCAGGCTAACGCTTGGGATAAATCTCCCCCCACTGTTTGTAAGACTCGGGAAACTGGTAGCACCAATCCTGACAGTTTCTCCAAAATGACTGAAGCAACTGCAAATTCTGAGTTGCACACCGATTTTCAAGGCTTTCTGCTTTGTTTCTGTCGCAAGGTGATGCCCAGCATTTGATTTCCGATAAAACATCTAATGTATATTTCAAAAGTTGCATAAATGTTACAACTGCTGTGTGTCGTTCTACAAAACGTGCTTCGCACAACGTAATGAGGTGCTTCTTGGTCATGGAAATACCAGAGTCACTTTCTATGAGGCTCTTCAACAGATCCGGTTTTTTTGCACTTGCTTAAAAAGTCGAAGAAATTTCTCGCACAACATTTTCTGCATTTCGAATAGGAGGTACCTTGATTGCAGTGGAAGCGCTCGAATCTAGGCAGTGCATGGCGCATTGAAAATAAAAGGCCAATGAAGCTGCCTTTTTTATTGTTGCTGAAGCACCAACCCGTTCACTGGCCATGGCTCCTGCCCCCATCATAGCCTTGTCTTACACAAAGAGACAGATCCAAACCGAGCTAACAAATCTTTCTTAGCAACATTTCTCCAATAGCTTTGCCACTCAACTTGGTTTCGTTATCATCATTTTCACCAGGATTATTAGATTTAATGTCAGAAATCAGTCCAATACCATTACCGTGTCCTCGTGCAATCTCCAAACTCCAGAATCGCTTGGTGAAACATATCTTATAACAATTGCCAGTTGTTTCCTTTTCTGGCGATCCATTGTTTCATCAGCTATGATAGACCAGAAGTGTGCTTTTTTGATGTTAGCAACAAGACTTTTCCTAATCATGTCACCAGCAACGCAAATAAGTTTATTTTGAATCGAGGATGATAGGTAGGTTGCATTAGCATGGGAAGTTTTGATATGGTCCTTCAAAAGTGAATCCCAACTACTAGGTCGAAAACGAAGTAAAGCCCCCAAATTTCCGTCATTTTCTGTTGGTTTATCTCCGCTGATAGAAATTGTCCCTAGTTCACCTCTGTGGCCTCTAAAGGGAATGTTTTGTCGAGAACAGGTGAGAGTTGTATCAATAATTGGACGAAGGCGATCTCTGTTTTGCTGAATCTCCCGCTTGTAAGATTTGTTAATGTGTCCTCTTAATATCAGTTCCACCTTGAATCACTGTTTGTCGAAAGTGTTCCATTGCAACTACGTTTTCTTGGTGGTATTCAGTATTCAGATGACTTGATAAAGCTTCGTTTTTGCCTGTTAGATCATCAAATTGTGTAACGGGTTTTAAAACCAATTTTCCTGGTAGCTAACTTTTCCTCTACTTCTACCACCTACTCCACTACCACCTGAAAGTAACACACATGGTACACAAAACACTCTTTCCATCCCTTCAACTTTGCTTATGCTCAACCATGGGAACTTCTCACAATGATGGGGAGCAAACGCTTCTTGCGCATTTTTCCTGATTTCATATGAGATGAAGAAAGAAAATCTTCTTTCCTTGATGGTTTCCATGGGGATACAAATTTAGCTCGGTCTTCTTCATTTAAGCTTTGTGAAAGTACAGCATAACCAATGTCATTGTCAGCTGCTTATGTAGAAACGGTAGCGGTATCAGTACTACATTGTTCAAGTGGTTGATCTGATGTAATGCCAGCTCTAATTTTACCAGGAAGAACAGGTGTAGTATCATCTCTGCTAGTTGAAGGAACGTCAAAATGGACAATTGCTTCTTTATTTTCACGACCTGGAATCGGATATTAAAATAAAAGTCTGTCACTATTTTCACAAGACTCAAGAGAGGCTTAGAAGGACAAATCCATTCAGAAAAAGACATGTCAATTTCCGCGGTTTATTTTCAACATCTAGTTACCTCAAAACTCTAAAATTGTATAATCATACAAAATTTAAGGTTTTAACAATTGATATTTTTTCTTATTAATGAACAATTTCCTCCGAAACATTGAAAAAATACAGTAAAATTTATGAAACATGTTATCGAGATTGACTACCCTCTCCACAGACCCTAAAGCCTTGCGTGCACACAACTAGTTTACGCAAGCTCAATATGCGTGCATTCATTCTTTCTGGTGTTCTTTGTAGCTATTCCTAAAAATGAATAAAGTTACGTACGCTCCGTAACAATTTGACGCTCGTTATTCGTTTAGATTGTGAAGGGAAAAAATGAAGCAAAATCGGCACTGCGCGCAGTACGCAGTGTAGAATTGATTATTTTCAAGTCAATGTTTTGTAAATTGGCGGAATGAAAACGGATATTTATTTGCAAGCATCAAACGTTTACCTGAGGTATGTCTTTTCTCTTAAATTGTTGTTTTTAAGGTAGAAAATAAATTGACTAGTTTGTTGAACATTTCTAATACGTAGGCAAACAAATACTGAGCGTTTTACTGTGCGCCCGCTAAACCATACAACGCAAATATGATTGGTCAATAGCAGTCCTTTCCCCTCTATTTTTGTATAGGCAGGTTCCTGACCATCATACAGCGACATGCTAGTAATAGTATATGGTCAGGTTGTTTATCTGACTAGCAAGAGCCCTGAATTCCAATAGGAAAATGACGTTATTGTACTTGTAACCTAGGCAAGCAATTTTCATCATTTTAGGCAACACATATTTTCCTCCAACTATAATCTGGAGTTGACGGGAGAATCATGATATTGCTGGGCTGTCTAGAGCACTTCCCGCCATTAAGGTAGTCGGTTCGACGTTATCGTGTGCGGGCTCAGTACGGTTTTGCCAAGTTGAAGGGGAAACTTTATCATTATAGTCAATGGGATATTTTTTATGGATACTTGTGTCGCCTTAGCCAGTCAGCGAAAATTAACGGTACTCATATATGTTGGAAACTACTGTCTAATACACAACATTTGTGAAGAAAAATACATTCTGTACAGTATTTGTTGAAAAATGACAAAAAATAGGTTTTCCTCCCATTGACTGCAATAATAAGCGACTGTTTGTTTTCCCCTTTGACTAAAGTTTGAGATCGTCAAAAAAGCATTCTTACGTCGCCGTGCACCACAACATTCCCGAATGTTCGACCTCCTCAATCTTATTTTTCTGGACTGTGAACATATTTTAAAAAATGTGTTTGCTCCACCCGCACCAACGATGACTAATAGTTTTAAAATCTCGTGGAACTAGTTTTTGGTAAGCCTATATTAAAGACGATAGAAGAACAACAAATGGTCACTTATGTATACATATCATTAATATATTTACTAGACTGGGCATACATTACCTTCATCCGTATTTTCCCTTTTCCTTTTTGAAAAACAAATATGCATTTTCCCAAATCAAGTTCAACCGAACTTAATCACCGCCTTCAAAGTTCAGACAAATTGATTCCTATTTGTGGAAAGTTTTGAACTAAATGATGGGGCACTTCCAGTACTTTGCTGTCGCAAAGCAGTAGCAGAATGGCGCCGTCTTCTATCGTCATCGAGTAAGAACAGGCTTGGCAAGTTCACGGCTTTGACAAATTAAAAATTGCATCAAAATTTTCTTCAAAAATTTGAAATATTTTTTGTTTTCTTTTACAGGTATACAACGAATTTACATTGCAGGGAATGCAGGGAGATTCGCATTTCATGTATGCGCATCTGTACGATACATAAGCATATAGGTGTAATTTAATTTGTGTTAATATGGGATGGGCGGGGGCACAAGGGCCATAACCCCCCCCCCCTTTGGTTACGCCAGTGGTTCCTAGTGATTAGAGAATTGCTAATGTCACTCCTATTTTTAAAAAGGGTTACCACAGTTTGCCTTGTAACTATAGGCGAGTGAGTCTACCTAGTGTTGTGTGCAAGGTCATGGAGTCCATTATTATGGATGTTGTACTAGATCATTTACTGGTCAATGATTTGTTGAATTTATCCCATGATGGGTTCTTACCTAAGAGGTCTTGTGTTTCTAATTTATTGGATTTTTTTGATGATGTTACTAAACAAGTTGGTTCTGGTCATAATGTGGATGTTATTTATTTAGATTTCCTAAAAGCATTTGATAAGGTTCCAAGGCAGACTCATGATGAAAACAAGAGCACTTAATGTGGATGGAAAGTGTGCCAGTTGGATATATTCTTGGTTAGTAAACAGGTCACAAAGAATTGTTGTTAATGGTGAAGTCTCTCCATGAAAGAAGAAGTGGTGTTCCTCAGGGTTCTGTATTGGGTCTGCTTCTTTTCCTAATCTTCATTAATGATATTAATGTTTCCCTTGGCTCCAGGATTTGTAAATTTGCTGATGACACTAAGCTGTACAAGATTGTTGATGCTAAGGATTCTTCGCTTCTGCAAACTGATCTGGATAAGTTAGTTTCTTGGTCCCAAACATGGCAGATGTCATTCAATGTTGATAAATGCAAAGTTATTCATTTTGGTCAGAACAATTTGGCTTTTAATTACTGCATGAATGCTTCAAGCCTTGGTTGTGTTGATCAAGAAAGGGATCTAGGTGTCGTCATTACTAGGAATCTGAACCTTTTTAAACAGTGTGCTTTAGCAGCTGCAAGGGCAAATAGGATGCTTGGTTTTATTAAAAGAAATGTTTGTTTTCTTGGTAGAGAGGTTGATGCTATTCAGGCTTGGAGTCCCTTTTATGAGAAGGATAAGTTCATTTTGGAGCAGGTTCAGCAAAGAGCCACTAGACTTATTCCCGAAGTAAGGACTCTCTATTATGAATCTAGGTTGCGAATTCTTGGTTTGACTACGCTTGACTTGAGAAGAGTACGTGGCGATATGATTCAGGTTATTAAGTTCCTATCTGGTAGTGATGCTTTGACTTCCTGTTATTTCTTGCATGTTTCAGCTAATCCTCATGTGACACGTGGTATTAGTTTGAAGTTGACCAAAGAGTTCTCACAGATAGATATTTGGTATTTTAGCTTTTCGCAGAGTTGTTAATGAGTAGAATGGTTTGCCTGAGTAGGTAGTTAGCACCAATTCTGTTCACAATTTCAAGGTCAACATTAAAAAGTTCTTTACTAATTCTGGGCATCTGTGATTTTTTTTTTTCTTTTTCGTGGTGGTGTTGGTGCTAGTTTGGGCTTTTTATGGGGTGACTTACCCTTCCTAGCCCATAATCTTGTTATGTTATGTTATAAGCTAATCGTGGACGTTTCATTTAATCATATAGTGTAATATTCAGTTTCAATGCAGTGCCACAAATTGAATGGAATAGTGCAATGTCCACGGTTTCAATGCAACCCCACAAATTGAATGTGAAGTGTTATGTCCACGGTTTAAATGCAGCACCACAAATTGACTGTGCAGTGTTGTGTCCATGATTTCAATGCAGCCCCACAAATTGAATGTGAAGTGTAATGTCTATGCTTGCAATTTAGCCCTCCAACCCCCCTTCCCCCTACAATATAATGTTAAGGGTAATGTCCACCAATTGAATGCAGCACATAAAAAATGTAAGGATAATATGTCCACGGTTTTAATGGCACATAAATAATGTTGGTTTATTGTTCACGTTATCAACCAACAATCTTGTAAAATCAGTGTCAATATGCAGCTTAAAAAATTAGGGGTATGTGCAATACTGTAAGTGTATAAGCCATTGATCCGATGCACCACACAAGCAATTGAAAACATGTTTACGCCTTATTGAACATAATTTTTATAATTTAGAATATGTTATTCACATAAGAAATTAAGGATAGTTTTGTACAGAAATTGTCAAATTTATACGTTCTTTGAAATTAGTTGACTTTCTGCTAAAACTGTCAAAGAGAAGATGGTTAATTAGAATAGCGATGTGTTCTAATGTTGATGTACTTAAGTATAATTCTATTTTGTATTATGTTACTTGCTTCGTAAGCATTCAACTGTTATTTTATATTGAATGATATAAATGACACAATAGGGCCCAACTATTGAAAAATATTTATGAAAAAGTATTAACAAATTAAGATGCAATCTCTTTTATGATTTTTTGATGATTTTTGATGATTTATGATTGATTTAAATTCCTTCAAAAACAGTACCGATTCATGACTTAAAAAAGAATACCAAACAACTTAAAACTATTACCTGCCAAATCACTGTAAACTGTACCTTCTATTCAAGGACTTTTTCGGTATATGCTTGAGAAACCTAGTATCAAGTGTGTGTTCACATTCTGCATTTTACCACATAAGCATGGACACTTTTTTAACCAGCAAAACAAAATGTGTGCAGGATAGCAAAGACCAAATATTTTTGTGCATAGTAAATCTAAATCAAACCGAGTAAACATGGACTACGGATCAGAATGGTACTAAAACTTGTGGGGGCCATGATAAAACATAAACATCAGGAATTTAATAAAAAACAGACTGTGGATGTCTATGGTTGTCGGTGTATCTACGGCTAGAAGGTGTGTATCCAGACTTTATTCAACGGTTTCCACCAGATACAAATGCATACACACACACATGCACACGCATACACACACACACACCATCATGACCGCATAGGTTCCTGATGCTATTGCATCGGAACCAAAATCTGATAAAATTTGGATCAGCCATAACTGAAAAAAGAAGTGTTTTTATTTCTTCAAAATCCGATTACAATTGAATACTCTTTCAACCGAAAAAGAAATTGCTGCATGTCTATAGACCTTCATTCCTGTACATCGTGGACGGCATTTTATCCATTTTGATAACCAAATTCTTTGGATAAGTCAATAATCAAATTCAAAGTGGATTAGCTTCCAAGACACCGCTAATCAAAGTTTGAGCAATATTCTATAATTGTTAATTTTGTTTTGACTCAGCAGACAACTCTTTCTATACTTTTCAGTTATGAAAATGATGAAACTCTTTTCCTGAAAGTACGGTAAAGACATTTTGCCAGCATTTGTTGCATTCCTTTCTAAAAAAAATTATGATTGACAATTAAAAACAAAGGATCTACATAAAACAATGCCAAGTTTGCCAGTCAGACACATCACAATTTTGTATACAAATTTACATACTGATGCCCAATAACTCAAAAAGCTGTAAAATAGCCATTTTCGTGACTGACATGAATGAGTTTTGCTACTAGAATGGTTTTAAACAGATTTCAAGGCAATCTAATTGTTTCCTGTAAATTCGAATTCTTGATTATTATAAAAAATATGGAAATTTGTAATAAATCCAGCTGTAACTGACGGCTTTCAATGAAACAAAAGACACCTTTCATTTTTGTTTCAGCCAAATTCTTTACGATATTACCCTCATCAATTCTCTGCTAATAGCCGATTCCTTGCTACAACATGATATCTGAAAACTATTATGTTTATACTCAAAAAGCACATCTACCAGTAAAACGCTTGTTATATAAATACATGTACATTCTTTATAACAAAAATCGGAAAGAGAAAGACAATGGGTACTTTGCATACTACACATGGTACATAATAATTCACAGCTACACATCAGGATACACTATACATCTTACATGTATTACATATATAATGATACGATTGCGTTTAGTGAACTGTAGACTAATTTGGATCAACTGATTGATGGAGATATTGAAGGAATGCCTTGTTATCAGAAGGATACACTTCTGATACATAGTTCTCCTACCTACTGTATATTTCACCCTACCTTTTTTCATCACTCCCACACCACCTTTCCTTCCTTCCAATTACTCACCCGCCCTTTCTAGAATAGTTTTTGAAATATATCATCGTAATGTCTGGAGAGGAGAGACCACTCTTGACAAATAGACAGGATTCTAAACGCCAATCAAGAGCTGCACCCCAAGGTGTCTCACTGCTGCGTTACACCCAGCAGGAAGATTGGTACTTGGATTGGTAGATTTGTAGACTGTGGACATTTGGGTAGGGGACGTCTGGAAGTATGGCTAATGCTTACTACAAAAAGTCTGTGGAAGAGTCTCTAAAGGGACTTGCACAGTCTATTTCTAGATCGGAATCAGAGGTGGGAGAAGCTGTTGAGCTTCCAGCAAAACGAATGGATGATCTTGAAAACACTATGGTGGAGCAAAAGGTATGAAAAAAATTTGCTGGCACAAATACGATTTGAAGAATAACATTAGAAATGGCTCTGCTGAAAACCAGGACATCTCGACCTGCCCTCAAATGGAGCAGGGCCGATCAAAGAAAAAGTTATATATTTCTTTGTTTCCCAAACCACAAAACTGTATACAGTTTCACCTCTCCAAGGCTCCTTCAAGATAACAACTACTCCCACTAGTGTTACATGGTATTTTTAGTGACACACATCTGAATATAATGGCAATCCTTTGTTAATATAGGTACATGTAGTAACCGTAATCAATACTGGCATTGTTTGTCTTTGCTGCTGGAGAAAGGTGAAGTGAACTATGAGCATAGAACTATTTATATCTCAATGTTATGATGCAAACTTAATCTTTTGGAATGATGTGGTTAATTTGCTGCTTGAAAATTGCAGGCCATATTTTTAAACAGTGCCTTTACTAATAAAGAAGACTCTTCTGCTATCAAAAACAACAAATTTGAGAAAATGTCATGTAGCAACAACTTTCACATGGTTGGAATTCATGGTTGGTGAAAATTGAAGATATTTTGTGAATTTGTAAATGCCCCTGAAGTCGCTATTATTGAAAATCAGGCATTGAAAAATGTTAGAATTTGCTATTTGTTCAGGATTAACATACAGTGAGTAAAAACATTTGAGCACACAAAGTAGAAATATCTAACAGCCTCTAACAGAGATTCACAAGATTTGCATAAAACATATGAACAACATGCCGAAAAGTTTCTCTTCAAGTATACCCGCACTTAACACCTGAATTAATCCTGAAAACTCAGGTATGACAATTACCAACCTGACTTCCTGTTCGGTGTATTGTTTCCACTCCCAAACAATGATTGTTTTTTTGCCATTCCCATGCATGCCAGTCAAGTAGCCCAAGGCTATTTGTGTGTATAAGATTACACAAAGCCAGAGCTGAATAACCAAGGCACTTTTGTGATTGAAATCACTCATCCGTATCAAGTGTCTTAGTGGGAGAAGTTTGTTTTCAAACTGGTGATAAAAATAACTATGTATCATAATGCCTAAGGTAATAATGTGCATTAACTGTAAATGAATGATGGACGATTTCTCCTAGGGAAAGATATTGCTTCATAAAAAAAATTGGTATTAGTAAAAGGCCTCATCATGCTTCTGCAAGGGAATTATGTTACAGGAATCCAATAATTTGGTCTAATGTCTTTTGAAAACTAAAATGTTTGGTATTGACTTGAATAGACGGGTAGCTTTTTTGTAAAATCATCATTGATGATCTTACAAAAAAAGGTTTGACTGAGAAATGGTATAAAACGTATAACACTGCAGTTTTTTTTTAGGAAAATGGCAAACAAATATAGGGGAGCTAAGCGGATTATTTTCAAGCCTGGCTCCAACCACATATGTCAAAATAATAAAAACTAATTCCAAATAAAATATAAAATATTTAATTATATGTACAAATGTTTAAATATATAGATTTATCATAATCTTCTGAAATCTTTTATACACAGTAGATTTTGGGTAAATGGAAGTTATGATTCTGATTTTGGCCAAATTTGTGAAACTCTCAAAGACCTTAAATGAAAAAAAGATTTGTGGGTACTCAATTATATAGTGTACGCTCACTTGAAAAAAAACTATGCACTAAGCACACCGAGTTACTTCACTTATGGATGTGGTTTTACATAATTAAGAAGCAATGGACATTGAAGCCACCATTTTACCACAAATGTGTAAATCTTTTTCTGCATTTTAAGTTATGAAATTTTATCAACATTTAAACAGATTAATTGGCCTGATCCAAATTTCATAAATGGTCAATTGACCTTTCGAACCTGAATCTGCAATTTCCGGAAAACTGATTTAAATAATGTCACATGGCTGAAATTGTGGTGTCCATAATAGACCAATCGAATACTGGGGGAATCTAATCAACCAATCAAATACTGAGGGAATCTAATTGACCAATCAAATACTCAGGGAATCTAATCGACCAATCAAATACTCAGGGAATCTAATCGAACAATCAAACACTGGGGGGATGCTTGGTCGTCTGCACAATTAACATCTCTGAGTTACGAAATAAGCCACACTCACCATAGCAACACGGTAAGTAAGTGGGGGCAAATAAACCTTAAATCCACAAATGTGCACAACCGATGCATTGACATTTAAATGTTCCTGGGACCTGCCGCAAGCTTTGATTCATTAATGGCATTCCTTCGGATCTTTAGAGTTTTAAAAAAATGGGATAAACAAAATTCAGTTTGCAAACTGTTCAGGATAACAGCAATCAGATTTTACAAAGCCCGTAGGCGTAATTTTTGTTCACCATTTTGCCGTCACTCAATCTGTGTGTGCAGAAATTTGTTTTGTACAGTAAATTGCATTAAACTACATGAGATTTTGTTGCTAGGCAAATTCATGCGGTGATTGGTTGAAAAAGCTGTCAATCATCAAACTGAGAGAGGTTAATTCATGTAGCATATTGGACCAAGCATATAAAAAAATCTTTTCAAACATTAAGCATATGTGCGTTGTACATGTACGTTGTACACTGTGAGCAAATTATCTACCAACAACTACAGCTGATTAGTTGGGTAAAAAAGGAAAACTTCCCCCAGCAGTTGATTGGTCGAAATACTGAAGTATTCACGATCGGCTAACATCTTTCCTGACATATGCAATGGTTTTTACGCCACAAAATTGCAGGACAAAATATGATAAAAACTAAAGACTGAGAAATCTTAGGATGTGACATCACAAGTAGTCTGATTTCAGTCGTTTCTACACAAATGTTACAGAACTTTACACTTAATTATCTCCTTAATGGAATAACAATTTTAAATGCTTTTTCCTTAATTTTTTCCCCTTAAAGTCCTCTTATAATCCATGATGCTTGACCACTGAAATAGTCCTTCGAAAATTGTTCTTCTGAGCATCTTCTGCCTACCGTAATATGATAGGAAATTATGATAGCTACCCATACACATTTAATGCACTGCTTCCATCTTGAGAACCCAAGCATACTTACAAGGAATGTCTGAAATGGACCAGCTTGGAAACTTGATTATCATACTGACACCTGTTTGAGTTCCCTTTTGAAATTCAAACTGTGTCTTCCTTCCAAGCATAGTTATCTTAGTGGATGAGGTGGGCACTGGACTTCCCAGGTACAAGGTATTTTTGGATGGCCAATTCAGAAGAATGGCATACACAGTTGAATCCTTTGTGGTGTACCTGAAAAGATGTAAAAAACATTCAACCAAATTTTATATTTTTTTCTTCTGATGTTAAAGGATTATTTCAGTGGTTAGACATGTCCATCATGTATGATAAAGGGCAAAAAGGCTACTGCAGAAACTATTGTGATATTTTGTTAAAATCGGAAGATCTTTAAGTTTAAAAACGACTGGTCTACAAAGTCTACTGTAGAAGAATGTTGTCACACCAAAACTTGGCAATAACTTTGAATGTATTGTATTTAAAATTAATTTTACATTTGTTACCAAAAAAAATATTCAGAATCTATTTCATTATTTTCCTGCCATATCCAAAGGCACTTTACTTACTTCAGTCCACTCAGTGCTAAAAATAAGTACCAGCCCTGCTGGGGAGTTGACCTGTGATGAACTTGCATCTAAAGGGAGGTCATGTACTCTCAGGTTGCACCACCAAAACCAGAAATAAGCACCGTCCCTATGAGCCTAATGGCTGGATGGATTTAGCTTTTATCCAATGCTTGTCACAAAATCTCAAACAAATATTTCAAAATTGTAAACAAAGACTATCAAGGAATGTGAGGACGTGAAGTCATAAATAGTTCAAGGATTAGTTCAGTGATCAGACATGTCTATCAAAAAAACACACGCCAAAAGCTGCTGTGGTAGCTTGTTCCATTCTGCATATATTAAGTTTTGAAATTGTAACAATTCAGCTCCTAAATATGACTGTTGTAGAAAGTCTACTGTAGAAAAGTGATGTACAGTAACACCAACCTCACAATTTTAAATGCATTGTAATCAAAATTAATTCAACATTAATTAAATGGGTTTTTTCTCTCTTCAAGTGTATGGTTATTTTTTTTGTATTTTAGGGTGATTTTATGATTTTCTCCCCACACACACATGTTCAGTGGGTAAATCCCGCTTATAAGGCCAGCCTTCATTGTTTGAATTATTTTTTATGTCATGACTTACTATTTTCCACTCTTTTGAGGTAAGATTCCTTGTAAAGATTTTCTTTGAACCCAAGCAAGAAAATGATTTGGACTTTATCCTAAGGACAGGTGCTGTTTCCAGTTATTGAAAAAATAAATGGGCAAATAGATGGATGGGTGGAAGAATGGAAAGATGGAAGTTGACAAGCCATTGGATAAAATGACTTTGCATTAAATCCTTCCCATAAGGCATCCATCTCTCCTTCTATCTGTCAAACCAACTTTTGTTCCGCATGCCATCACTCTCTCCATCCAATCTACTTTTCCCAATTTCATCCATATGCCATCTTATATGCTATATACCCATCTACCATAAAATATTCCAACGTATAGTTTTTGTCCAATTCCACCTCCACTCTTTTAACAGTAATACCAAGTGTCCTAGATTCAATTCACCTTGCAGCGTGTATAACTCTTGTCTTAATACCTTGTACAGGCTGTAGTGCAACACAGATTAATCCTCACAAATTATTAGATACTTGCATCAGAACAGCAGGAAATGTTTGACCCTGTGTTTTATTCATGCAGAAAAGTTTATCTTTAAGCCTACCCGCACCCGACACCCGAGTTAATCCTGAAAACTCAGGTATGACAATTACCAATCCAACTTCCTGTTCAGTGTATTGTTTTTCCACTTAAAACAATGATTGTGTATCTGCCATTCCCATGCACACCACAGCCAAGTAGCCTAAGGTTATTTGTGTGTATAATATTACAGAAGCCAGCGCTGGGTAATCAGGGCACTTTTGTGATTGAAATCACTCATCCATGTTAGGTGTCTCAGTGGGAGAAATTTATTTGCAAACTGATAAAATAACTGTGTATCATATGCCTGGGGTGATGTGTGCATTAACTGTGAATGATTGACGGACCATTTCTCCTAAGGAAAGATATTGCTTCATGTACTTCCTCAGTTCATAAGATGAGAAGACCCTTTTGCTATTTACTCTAGATCACAATTCAGGTAAGACTGTAAATATCATAGAAAAAAACAGCAACTGATCATGACAAACATCTTACCAAACTCCTGGGGTGTACGTGTCATTTTGCGCTCTCCACGGTTTTGACGAATAAATGGCCTCCCCATTCACCTTCAACCAAGCCCCTGTCGCCAACAATCTTTCTTCAAAGATGGGAATAATTCGGCCATCATGACTTGGTCCAAAATTCATGAGCATATTACCTCCGCAGCTATTAAGAATGGGAAGCAATTATTTATATTGATTGTCAGGAAGAAAAAAAAACTCCTCACTTCTGATATCCAACAACATATTATTCTTTTCAGCCCATTGCAGAAATAAATATATGTAGGATCTTCAGTTAAAATCTGTACTTAATACTTACTAGTGTCTGTTCTTTCAAAAACTAAATTTCCTACTTTTAAAACAAAGTTTTGTTTGTAATGGCAGTACAGCCATTGTATGATTGCATCAGGGACCTGCTATCTACATAGCAGGTCCCTGATGGCATGATGTTTATTTGGTATAGCTTAATTGTTATCTGAATGAAAAAAATGACAACATCTCATACAAGGACAATGTAACTAACGATAAGTCCACAGCAGAATTCAGCAAGCCCTTTGAAGACATTTTGTCAGCTGTGAAGAAAAAAAAATGGGAATAAAGATGGTCTCTAGATAGACTGGCCTGACAAAGACAATCCCGCAAGGTACCGAAAAAGACAATCCTGCAAAGTACGGACAAAGACAATCCTGCAAAGTACCGACAAAGACAATCCTGCAAGGTACCGTGACAAAGACAATCCTGCAAAGTACCGACAAAGACAATCCTGCAAGGTACCGGCAAAGACAATCCTGCAAGGTACCGCAAAGACAATCCTGCAAGGTACCAACAAAGACAATCCTGCAAGGTACCAACAAAGACAATCCTGCAAGGTACCAACAAAGACAATCCTGCAAGGTACTGGCAAAGACAATCCTGCAAGGTACCGGCAAAGACAATCCTGCAAGGTACCGCAAAGACAATCCTGCAAGGTACCGACAAAGACAATCCTGCAAGGTACCGACAAAGACAATCCTGCAAGGTACCGTGCCAGGAAGCAGAAAGAGAGGCAGGAAAAGGTGGGTAAGATAACATCAAAGAGTGGACCGGGTTGACCTTTGGCACATTCCCAGAGAGCATCGCAGAACCGTGAGAAGTGGCGAAAGTTTGTCAGAAAGTCATTAGTGGTGCCCCAACGACCAGCTTGGTTACAGGATGAGAGAGTGAGTGAATTGTTATCTTAACCTACTGTGATGTGGGATTTGAAGTATTTTCAAATGAATGGTTGATGGCAAAGATGACTGAAATCTAGTCACTTCTGATAAGGGGTACATGCATAACTCACCTGCAAGGACCTTGTAGGGACTTTATCCTCTTTGCTTCATATAAATCAGCCATCTTTCATAAGGACATACAGTAAGCCTCTAAGGGTAAACACCCCTGCCTACTTAACTCATTCTTTAATATTTTATTGATTACATCTGCTGTTTATGTTAAAAAGGTGGGTGTATATTTTGCTAAACAAAAAAAAGTCTACCAGGCCAAATCCAAAAAGCAGATTAATCTAACTGTATTACGTTAGAAAACCCTTTTTAAGGCACTTGTATTTCGATCTTGATTGAGATAATGCACACAATTAATTATCAATGTTAGCGTGGTAAGTCACGGATCGAGCACAGATGAATATATAGAGTATGCTTGGCTGGAAGCTCGGTGATTTTAGTGCGGTAACCCACATTTAACGTGAATTTGCACTTGGACAGCTCCATTTATCCTGGCGCTAACTGCAATAATGCCTCGCACTTTAGCGCACACGGTTATTCTAGGCTGCACCGTAATCCCTCAATAATCCTCACCATTTGCTACCAGAGGATACACAGAAAGTTTGGAAAAGTGAGGTTAACATGAACTTTAGCGAGCTGTTTTGAAGGAGACCAGTGTAGTAAAGTACTCTTGATATAAAGCATGCAGTATTTGTAAAGCACTTGTAACAGAGTTCTTACTTTCAGGTTTGGTTTGGTTTGTTGATGTCAAAACCTTTCAGAACCTCAATTAGGCCTCAACCAGGGTTCCAGCAAATGCTTCAATATAAACCGAGGTAATTCAATAAGTAAAGTAATTACTTTATCAAGAAAAGTTTCTATAAGGATCCTTGCAGGCGAGTTCAGCAATTACCCCTAACAAATGGTCAACATAGATGTGCCTAAAGTCTTCACAAAAATGGTATTTTCTGTCATCATTTAAGATTTGTTTGTAGGTTATCGTGTACCGTATTTGACATTTTAAACATCCCCTGCTCTAATAAGTGCCCACCCAAAAATTTTGACTGTTAACACAATTTAGTTGATTAATTTGAAGACTTAATTTAAGTTTTGTAACATTATTTACTTATTTTGCATCTCATGCTCATGATCTTTTTATGGTGGTAATTGTATATGTAACCATTTCACACAATACATTTCGAATAGCACACCATATGCAGCCCAGATGGGCACTTCTTAGGAAGAAATTTCGTTCCTAAAAAGTGGTGCAATTATTTTTTCGTAAGTCCCTGGGCAATAAATACGTCGAATACGGATTGTATTTAACCCTTCGTTTCCCAATCGGTTGTGACACGAACGATTTGACATACACTTTTCAAAAAATTATTATACTTCGTAAAAAACGCCCACAGCAGTGATCCTAGTATCATTTGAAAAAGCTTGAATAGTTCTTTTAGAAAATGTAACTTTTTGATGGGTTGAAATAAAGACAATTTAAAAAATGTACAATTTCTACTTCTTTTTTCCTTCAAAGACTTACTTGCCATACTTCCAGACCTAACTTTTGCCTGAAAACCTGTGAGGAAGTTACAAAGACATCAATGCATCCAATTCCGGTCGAATTTTGACTGCCCCTATCAATATCGTTTTTTTTTGGTAAAAGTTGTGAAAAATATCATGATTTTTTGGCCTTTTTGAGACCAAAATTTGGGAAACAAATCTAAGCTTTTGATCGCAATACAACTAACCTACACAAAATATACCATAAGAAAGGCCAAATCACATGCTTTTTCAATTAAAATCAAAAGAACAACTACCCCATCTTTAGTCATGCCGATATTTAAGAATGCAAACAAATCCATATACTAGGACATCTGCAATGTAGTCTGGTGGTAATGTTTGGGATTAGTGTGGGTGCCCCGGGTTTGAATACCGCACCGGAGGCATGGAATTTGTTTTTCGGTAATTACAGCAGTGATTTAAAAAAAAAATTCTTCAATGTTTTTGCAGGTTTTGCTTTGATCAAAAAAATTCAGACGGGTATCATTAGAAAGGATATTTCACAAACAATCTAAATATGTAAACAAATCCTCCATTTTCATTATTTACTAGGAAAACTACAAGCTAAAAAAAATGGGCCTAATTTTGCCTAACGTTTGCATATTTATATGGATATTTTCTTTAATTTGAATTTTTTATTGAAAAGTTTTGTCTTATCATTCAAATAAACCAAACTTGTAATGACACAAAACAAAAGGAAAGTTATGAAAATCAATTTTGAAAAATAAATCGAAAAATTGTAGTCAATGTTTTGGACCCCCAGGGTCTCGAAGAGTTAAAGGAGTACTCAGCCAATATGTCAAGGTGCATTATTATGGGGTCCCTAGAATATTTAAAGAAACTTTTTGTGCATGTGATAGTTCTGATAACCTTTGATATAAATGTTCTTATCATTAAATACTTAATTAATTTTTCAATGAAACTAAAAAACGAAACATCTATTATTTCGATACTACCACGAATTAGCAAGAGAGATGGCCTAACCTTTCACGCAATAGCTGCTTTCTTTAAAGGAGACAAAAATTCTGATAGAATCATTATTTCATTTGATAGAGGATACAAATCTTAACCAACTATCACAAACAGCAAGTCAAAATCTTATTCCTATCTCAAGTTATTCATGTTTGAAATCGACACATGGGGGCTGCCATTTTGTTCAATTCTGAATTAAAATATTGTGCATGATGACGTAATTTCCCCAATAGGAACATAAGGATTATAATGTATTTCTTTATAAATGTGATTAAAGTTTTATTCCAAAATAATGTTACACAAAGTTTGACCAGAATGTTTTGATAATTTCGTGTGTACACAAAAAATTCCTTGAACCTTACAAAAGAAAAACAATTTTTCATCAGCTAGAAAACTTGAGCTAGATTATAAAGAAATATAAAGCATTTCAACATCCTGCTGGGCTAATGACATCACAATCTGCATGTTTTGAAATAAAAATGGCAGCTACCATGGCACCATTAAGTAGTAGTATCAAAGTTTTTAATAATTACAAAAAATGTGTCAGATTGCTTTGGGAGTTATGAAAGTTGGTCAGAAAATTTGTTATTATTAATTCTATTATATGAAATAAGGATTATGTCAGACTTTATGTCTCCTTTAGATAACCAGGATGTTATAGACTCTTATGAGAAGTATTTCCAGGTGGGTTCATGCTACTATACTGTTAAGATTTTAAATGTCATACACTCTCATCTGCAACATGGATACTGACAGCACTCTAATAAGCTTTATGTCTACAAACTGTAAAGGTTGTACCTGACTGTTTCAGCTAACGTCTGTATGATCTCATCCATGGTAAGAAAGTCCGCAATGTTCACGTCCCTTCTGTATCCCCATGAGTGCTTGTCAATTGTCATGCAGTTCTCCCATTTATGAGGCTGTAGGATACCTGTAATATAAACAAAATGGATCACATCAGGAGGGGTGGAAACAATATTTTATTTTCTGGGACCATAGAAAGACTTAAAAAACATTTCTGTGGGTATAACAACAAAACCAAATGCAGGAAATATCAATTTAGTCGCCTTGGTAAAGAATTGTTAGTTTGTGAATCAATTTTATTGACTGAAAAAATGGGTCAAACAAACGTTTCTTTCCATTTTCCCCTTTCTTTCTACTCATTTCCTTTCTTTGTTTCTTCACATGAGTTTGTAGTTGATGAAATGGACACATATTTGAAGAACATTTCTGTGGGTATAACACAACAAAAGCAAATGCTTTATTACTACAAGAAATATCAATTTAGTCGCCGTAGTAAAGAATTCTTAGTTTGTGAATAGATTTTATTGACTGAACTAGAACTGTCGGAAGGAGAGCATGCTCGACTATTCAAAGCTAGTATAGAGAGTGGGCTTATAGAGGGAAGTACATACAGACATAGGGTAGCAGGAGCTGAAGATATCAAATTACTTGAGCTTTAAAAGATGCACTTACATTTTCATTTGCACTACAAGCTTCAAAATATCTTTGAGATTTCCTAGATATTTTAGGACAAAAAAAGCTCAACTCAAAAAGATGTTAAACCTAGCAGACCTAATAACTACAACATCTCTTTTAGTTCTATCAACTGAATAACAAAGAAAGGAGAGGCCCTGACTTGCCAATGTCAATGAAAGAATGCCATTCAACCTTCTTTCCAACCTGTACCCTTCCCCAGCCCCTACACATTCTCAGAACTACATCCTGGATTGTATTACAACTGCCAATTTAAGAAAATATGTGTGCCAAGCAAAGTCAAGCAGCATGCAAAATGTACAATAACATTAAAGCAAAATTATGCGAAACAATATTGCTTTAACGTATGACAAACTAGACATTGGAAATGATACAAATCCCCTCACGGCTAACAATGCATATTCCAGACTGTCCTACATTCCATCCCAACCTGTCCCAAATGTCATCCCACGTCTATACTCCATGCAATCACACCTGAAAACCAGATACTGTATGTCATTCCACCACTTGCATGACCCACATGCCATCACAACTGAAATCAGATGACATCCCACCACATGCCATTCTACCCTGTCCCACATGTCGACCCACCCTGTTCCACATGCCAACTCACCCTGTTCCACATGCCAACCCATCCTATTCCACATGCCAACCCACCTTATTCTACATGCCAATCCACCCTGTCTAACATGCCAACACATCCTGACCAACATCCCACCGCACCCTGCCCTACATACAATTCCACCCTGTCCCACATGACCTCATCCTAATTCCTTCAGCTACTTTATCATCATGTCATCTTCTACCCCACATTCTGCTTATTGTTTATATTTCCCAAACCTCTAATTTAAGATTCTTTAGAAGCAATGGAACTTTTATTTGCTTCTTTATTCATGGCAAGACAAACCTTTTGATTGCTATTCATGTCAGGAATGTCAATATCATAACAAAACTAGAAATATCAAGTTAGTAAGTCATAAGCCATATAATTTTGATCTCAGGTCAAAAACATTGCAGCATATGCACACTGTACCTCACCATTAAGTGTGAACAATGCTCATTGTACTGTATGATCATTTTGTTCCAAGCAAAATCATCATACCCAATTTAATTCAAGAGACCACATATACAAATATTCTCATTGCTATGCAAATAGGCTGATTATTATGCACACACAATCCCCAATCATGCCCAACTAAACAGTACCAATGCCCTCTACCACTGAACCAAATAGCAAGTTATTATCTCAGGTTAAGTATTTTGTATGAAAGTCTATTGTTATGCAAATAACCTACTTAATATGCACACTACACCCCACCATTGAGTGTAGACAATGCTTTTCACGTATATAATGATTTGTGTAAACCAAAATCCCCACTCCCACTTTAATTTAAGAGATATCATAGATACAAATATTTTCATTGTTATGCAAATAAGCTAATTAGTATGAACACACAATGTTTAATCATGTTCACTTAAACAGTACCCTATGGCAAGTTACTGTACATGACTGTACACCATTCATAACTTACGTTATGAAAACTTGAACCAAAACTTTAATCTGGCAAATATTTTCATTGTTATGCAAATAAGCTAATTAGTATGCACACATAACCTCCTAATCATGCTCATTTGAACAGTACCCAAGTCCTCTACCCATGTGCCAAGTCACATGAATGTACACCATTCATAAATTATGAAAACTTTAACCAAAAACTTTAAGCAAAAACTCTACATAAGTTTTTAGTTGATGAAATGGACACATTTTTGAAGAACATTTCTGTGGGTATAACACAACAAAACCAAATGCAAAATGTACACCATTTATAACTTTAGTTATGAAAACTTTTAACTAAAACTTTACCAGACGCCGACACCAATGCCGGGGGTAGTAGAATAGCTATACTTATCTTTGAATAGTCGAGCTAAAAAAATGGTCAAACAAACTTTTCTTTCCATTTTTCCTCTTTCTTTCTACCCATTTCCTTTCTTTGTTTCTCCAGACAAGTTTGTTGTTGATAAAAAGGACACATTTTTAAAGAACATATGATTTATCCTAATTCAGACACTCTTCAGCAGTTTTCTTACTTTCCTTTCAAAGTCTTCCTTGAAATTCTCATAAAAGCTATTTGCAATCAAGATGTTTGCAACAATAGTGTATTGGACAACATACAGAAGAAAACAACTATTATTTCTATTTCAGAAGCAGATTGTATTGATCACTTACACAATTCCTTCTGATTTACTCTTATCTTGGACAAATGTGTTGGGACACTTAATTGATTTTCCTATGTTTCAAAAATTATGTTTCTTACATTTAACCCATTCCCCACTACCCCATTCTATGCCCCCCCCCCCCCTCCTCCCCCTCAAGTATGAAAACAACCTCACTAGAGGAAATAATAGTCTGTTGGGGCAATTCCAAGATTTGTTTTGCTTATTGACAGTCACACATGATCCTATAGACCTTTTCAAATCTGAATCGGCAATTTTTGGATAACTAATTAAAATAATTAAAGATGGCCGAGGTTCATGTGTCCATAATGGACCAATCGTGTACTGGAGGAATCTTATTGACCAATAAAATACTAGAGGAATCTTGGCCATCTGCACAATTCATGCACGGTATGGGACCAAGCGTATGAAAAAATGTTTTTAAGCGCACGTATCATACGTGCGTTATACATGAAGGAAATGCGCGTATTGTTGCTTACATTTTTCCCCTCAAACCTGATTGGTTGGAAAACAAAGGAAAAACTCCCCCAGCATTTGATTGGTCGAAGTACTGAAGATATCACGTTCGGCTAAACTCAGTTTAAAAAGGTCTATACAGTACAACCATTCAAACTGATATAACTACTGCTTGATGAGGTCATTTATATGCCAAGTACCAACTGATATGCCAAATAAAACAATATGAAAATGAGAAGCAAATCAACAAAAGTATTATTTAACAGGTTAATGCACCGAATATGTTAAGCTACTAGAGCAAAGCCAGTTTATTAGGCTGGGTTCAAGCTATAAATGTACATAACACTGTCTGGTAGATTGCAATGATGATGATAATCATCATCATCATCCATCGACCGGGTCAAATTCAAAGACATTCTGATATGCCACCCTGGTTTTTCAGCCATAGCTCTTAGTCAGTTCTTGAAATCTTGAGTTCAGTGTCTTTAGAAATTGTGTCTAAATACATGGTCGGCTCCCTCTTGCTGGGCATGGTAGCCTCCAGAAAAGAACGTCAGATGTTAACTGGTTCTTATCCTTGAAGCCATGTCCAGCAAAGCTACCACGTCTCCGAGCAACAATTGTTGAGATCGGTGGGATACCTTCATAGATTTCAGCTTGCGTTGGGTGGTTTCTCCAAAAAGATTTTGAACCCGCAAAAGTAGTCTGGTGTATGTGCCGTGGAGGCGTCGCTCAAGCTCACTTCATCATGGTCCATGTTTTGGCACCACCGTAATGAACTATAGCCACTTGCAACTAGGGGAACTTTAAGGATTGTGTGGGCAGCGTTTACCAAATAAAAGTGCACACGCATCCATATTATAGATATCCTTGAAGATAAGAGTGCAGTTTTACCTGGATTATACCGGTCCTTGCAGGAGTAGAAACCTCCGTGATTACAAACAGTGCCATCAGCCCATCGGTCATTCACCACTACGTAGTCTTTAACAGGGCTGTGCATTTAAGAGAGATTCAGAAACAATTTACTTAAAATGAATAAAATACCATTAATGTTTCATGAAAAAGGTTTTAGTAAAGTTATCAATATACCTATTTGAAAACCCTTTGTACAGAATACTGAACCTTTTGATGGGATACATAGAATTTGATGGACATAGATTTTGATACTTAAAATAATGTAAATACAATTTGGTCAAATACATTAAAGATTTTGGTGAAATACATACATTTTGGTAAAATACATACTGTAGATTATGATGAGATAGATGGGTCAAATTAATACAGTAGAGTTTGGTGAAATATATTTTGAAAATTTGATGAGTCAAATTTTATGAGACAAATAGATTATGATGAGGCAGATTTTGATGAAATGCATAAATTTTGGTAAATTACATAAATTTTGGTGAAATACATAGATTTTGGTGAAATACATAGATTTTGGTAAAATGTATAGATTTTGATGTGATACATAGATTTTGATTTGATGATGATTATTTGATCTAATTTATGGTAAAACCCATCATCCAACCTTTCATTGTAAAGCCAAGCCAGAAATTCTGTGCTGTTCCAGTATGTATCTGGACCATGAGCACCATCACCCCATATGACATGTGGTTTGTACTCATTCACAATCTCATGCAGTTGGGGCATCATCACATTCTGTAGAGGAAGAGAGAACAACGTACAGTGAACAACGTACAGTGAGCAACGTACAGTGAACAAGGTACAGTGAACAACGTACAGTGAACAACCTACAGTGAACAACCTACAGTGAACAACGCACAGTGAGCAACGCACAGTGACACGACAGTGACAACGACAGTGGACAGTGAACGTGAGCAACAGTGGACAACGACAGTGGACAACGACAGTGAGCAGCGCAGTGGACAACGACACAGTGGGCAACGACAGTGGGCAACGACAGTGGACACAGTGAGTACAGCGGACGACAGTGAGCGCACAGTGAGCAGCGCGACAGTGAGGAGCAGCGCACGGTGAGCAGCGGACAGTGGACACACAGTGGACAGCGGTGGACAACGCAGTGGACAGACGGTGGACAGCGTGGACAGCGTGCAGTGGACAGCGTACAGTGGACAGCGTACAGTGGACAGCGTACAGTGGACAGCGTACAGTGGACAACGTACAGTGGACAACGTACAGTGGACAACGTACAGTGGACAAGGTACAGTGGACAAGGTACAGTGGACAAGGTACAGTGGACAACGTACAGTGTGGACAACGTACAGTGTGGACAAGGCACAGTGTGGACAAGGCACAGTGAACAACGCACAGTGAACAACGCACAGTGAACAACGCACAGTGAACAACGCACAGTGAACAACGCACAGTGAACAACGCACAGTGAACAACGCACAGTGAACAACGCACAGTGAACAACGCACAGTGAACAACGACAGTGGACAACAGTACAGCGGAACAAACAGTGAACAGCACAGTGAACAAGACAGGTGAACAACAGTGAACAACGACAGTGAACAACGCGACAGGACAATGTACAATGAACAACGTACAATGAACAACGTACAGTACAAACATAATGGATGGAAGGAAATATTGATAGGTGACAATAAAAGTGGAGCCCCAGGCACCACAAATTGGGAAAGAGGAAAAATGACCAGATATGTGTCAAAGAGAAAATACAAGAACTCTTCCTTTCCCAGCTGCTGCCATTGCCTGATATGAAATTAAGCTAAGAAAGCTATAAAGGCAATATACATGTACATGTACCTCATTTTCTTAAGAAAAATGAGTACAACTTAGTGTAATCAATGACCTGACTTGAAAACCCCTGTCAGACACAGAACAAAAAGGGGATTCACCATTTTCTCAATTTGTGTTTGATAATGGAATATTCCCATGAATTTCTTTTTAGGACTTATTATCACATTTCAAATATTACACAATGTGTTGAAAAGGTGACCTCACAGTGTACAGTGTGATGTCATAAAAGCAAATCCAAGAAAACTTTTATTTCTTTGAAAATTAATTGCCTCTCTAATTCATTGGAAGCACGTTTCGCTCAATTATTGAGATAGGGTATAACGGCGTTTCTTAAGGCGCCAAATCTGGCCAGCAAGACAATCCAATCTGGCCCGCGAACAATAGTCATTATATAATGCAATACAGTGCATTGCATGTAAGATCAATCTGAACGAGATCGGTAAAAATCGCAAAATACCCCTTTATTTTGTTTTTTTCCTAGGTAGATCAGCACACTAAAACATTGTGGCTTATCAAATAAAATGTTATCTTTCGTTTTGCTATAAATTGGGCTCGCTGCTTGTCAAAGGAAGGTAGATAAAAAAACTGCAGACATCTGACGTACATCCTTCTAATCGCACACGCTCTTAACTTGTTTGTATTCAGGGATTGTATTGACAGGTTTCTTTGTCACATGACGCTGGGTTTGCCACGCGATTGGCCCACAGCCTGAAGCTATTGTGAAATGATGGCCCTTTGAAAAATTTAATTAAGAACCCTTGTGGTATAACATACACTTGCAAGAACATGTTTTGCCATCTACTCATTACACCTCATAGGTAAAAAAAAAAAAACTCTTATATTTTCTTACTTTACAGATATACATAAAAATTGTCTTTAATCTGCCTACCTTTATGACAACACATTGCACACTGTGAAGTCACACTGGTGAATTCTTTGAAATGTAATAAATCCAAAACGGAATAAGGTATCAACATGGGTTTCTACACTAATTTATTTCTTTAAAGGTCTTCTATTATACATAGGAAAATGAACATTCACAGGAACATTCCTTTGAATTGAATATTGGTATTGATGTTTATTTCTATCTTTTCTGCAGTAATAAGTTTGTTTGTTTGATGAGGGCTTTACGACACCACGACAACAGAGTCAAATTGTGCCTCAGAGGTTAGATCATTCTAGAGGTAGGAAGGAAAGGAAACAGGGGGAGCATGAGAGAAATTCAAGAACAAAAGGTCAGACAGCTGTAATAAGATCCACTGACCAAATACACAAAATAGAACAAACAAATAAAATGGAATACATGAAAATATGTGCGCAATGGGAGAGCTGGAGCTGATCCAGATAATAAACTTGCATCTTTTTTAAAATAATCATGTCTGAAAATTCAAAACCTAATATTCAAAATCTAATATCTATATTTATACTTGTTGAAAACATTTGTTACTACGACACCTAAGTTTTTAACATTTTGTGCCTTAAATGTTTGGATATACTTGGACAGATGTGTATTGGTTAGAACATTTAGTTTCACCCGAACATTTGCTGGAAGGGGGAAGCATCTACCCCAGACACCCTGAGGACCTTTTAATCTTATATTCACTTCACTTTGTGGATGAGAATTACAACTGTAATCCACATGTATTTACAGTGCTTCATCATGAATAGACCACACAATGAAAACTCACCTTTACATACTCAACACTTGTGAAGTTTGTACCTTTATCCTTGAGGTACAGAGGATGGAACCATTCAAACAGGGAGTAGTACAGGCCAAACTTGATGTCTGTCTTACTGCGGATTGCATCAGCCAGTTCACCTGAAAAGAAACCATGTAAACATATAGTACAGGCCAAACTTGAGGTCTGTCTTACTGCGAATAGCATCAGCCAGTTCACCTGAAAAGAAACCAATCAAACATATAGTACAGGCCAAACTTGATGTCTGTCTTACTGCGAATAGCATCAGCCAATTCACCTGAAAAGAAACCATGTAAACATATAGTACAGGCCAAACTTGAGGTCTGTCTTACTGCAATCAAAATAGCATCAGCCAATTCTGAAAAGAAACAATCTGAAAAGAAACCATGTGCATCAGCCAGTTCACCTGAAAAAAACCAATCAAAACATATAGTACAGGCCAAACTTGAGGTCTGTCTTACTGCGAATAGCATCAGCCAGTTCACCTGAAAAGAAACCAATCAAACATATAGTACAGGCCAAACTTGAGGTCTGTCTTACTGCTGATTGCATCAGCCAGTTCACCTGAAAAGAAACCAATCAAACATATAGTACAGGCCAAACTTGATGTCTGTCTGTCTTACTCAGCCAGTTCAAAAGAAACCAATCAAACATATAGTACAGGCCAAACTTGATGTCTGTCTTACTGCCAATAGCATCAGCCAGTTCACCTACATATTTTGAAATTGAGAGAAAGTTAAATGTGTCATACTTTGCTTGTAATTCGTATATATAGTGTTTTTCAGTAAAAGTATACTTCAATCTGCATAAATTCCTTTCAAAAGATTAGTTCTGTGGTCAAGCATGTTTTATCTTATATGAAAGAGGACTTCAAAAGAAACAAAATGGTAAAGAAAGTACTCAAAAATCTTATTTCGTTGAGGAGATATTCAAGTTTAAAGTTTGGTATCATTTGGTATCAACTTTCTTTAAAATACATAAAGATTTTGAGGAATCTGAGGCTGTGACATCACAACGACTGTAGTCTGATTTCAGTCGTTTCTACAGAAATGATACCAAACTTTAAACTTGAATATCTCCTTATTGAAATAAGATTTTGTAATGCTTTCTTCACCATTTTGTTTCTTTTGAAGTCCTCTTTCATATCAGATGGACATGATTGATCACTGAACTAATCCTTTATAAAAGATTGGCAGAACTTTTCCTTTAAAATCCAACGTCTTATCTACTCCGAGACCTATATGTATATGGTTGATGAATATTCTTACTATAATCAGACTGACAGATCAGCTAGCTAGACAGTATAATACCAAGCATGAATAATGCTTCTATTCAAGCGATACAAAGTGACTCAAGGCTGAAGCTTGCTAGTTAGTGTGAAGGGGATATCAGGTGTCGCAAGGTAGAAGATGCAAGATATGTGAGCTACCTTGTTCAACCCATTGATGTATTGTTCTTCTCAGGTAACCTTTTGCAAATCTTTCAAAATGATTTATATACAGCATGCAAAATGAAACCTCACAGGCTACAAAAAGCTGCAGGCAGCACATTATCCCTCATGCTGAGAAGCACGGAGGATTGAGGGGAAATACATTATTTTTCAGCTTTTCTTTTAATTTGATTGGGGATTGAAGCCAAGTCTGACTGGAAAGCAGATGCTCTACCATTTTTTTTTTTTTTAAACTGGTAAAACTTAGAGTAAACTTGAAAGCAGCAAGGTGAAATTTCTGAAATAGGATCCAAGTTCTATTGTTTACTCCATATTTTTTGAGAATTATTAAGAGATCTCCTGCCACCCCCAGAGGACCTCATCTCCTAGACTTCTAAATTGAATCTACTTCCTCTGTCCGCATGACAGATGATATTTGCCACTCAAAATACTCAGTTTCAAATTCCATTAATGCTACAATAGTGGAATCCTTTGTGCATAAAGAATGAACACAAGCACAAAATTATTTCAAACTGGGAAACTAACTTACTACAGTATATGAACTATCCACACTTGTATATTATCATTATTTGTTCCTTATTTTCCAGCTATAATGTATTAACATTTGTAACTCTGTATGCACGTCAATTTGCAATAACCCACTTATAATCTTTCACAATTTATGGCTTGGTAAAGGCTCCAGACAGATGAGAGGCAAAGAAGCACACTACTGGTCTACGAGATCTTGCCTGTCTATAACTACAAATAAAATCAGTCACCGATTTTCTTGTATAATTGACAATGAGGGAGCTTTTCTTATCTCGCTCAGCTCCTTATTTTACCATATGATTAATTTCACTTTCTGTGCCTTTTGCTTGAAAGTGTATGTTACCTTTCGTCAGAAAGAAATCCTTTCTCATGCTCCTGGACATTTATATCACAGTGGATGTGTTAATCTTAATTCCATTTGCCAAGAATGTGTTGGAAAAGCTCTTCCTTTATAATATTAATGACAATGTGTTACTAAAAACCTACAAGGAAATGAAAACTTATCACAACGTATCCACCGTCTAGCTGATCACTCAGAATGTTCTCATTCAAGTGGAACTACCCCCAGAACTACTGAGATAACTCACGATTGTAAGTACTATGACACCAATGTCTTCAATGATTTATCCTCAAAGGATGGTCTAAGTATTTTCCATCTCAATGTTCGGAGCCTCCATAAAATTTTGATTGCACTGCCAAATTTTATTGGTTTCTCAGAGAAGTTGGGTAAATGATGATATATTACCCCTCATCCATTTAGATAACTATAATCTCTTTGAAAGCCTGGGGTATTTTTATGTATGTTAGTAATGACCTTAAGTTTATTGAATGCTCGGATATCTCCATGTTTAATAATGTTATTGAAACTATTTTCATAAACTTATCTATTCCATTTTCTAACACAAAATTCATCATTGGTGTTCTTTATAGACTGCCTAACAGCAATATTCTTATTTCAATGACCATCTTCAAGATCATTGGAGATCTTGACTAAAGAAAATGGTCAATGCTATCTTATGAGTGACTACAATATTGATATTCTTAAAAGTAATTCTATAGACTTTTTGAATGTCACCTATTCAAACGACTTTTATTCAGTAATTACTAAACCCACTCGCATAACCAATAATTCTATGACAGTTATATATAATATCATTACCAATGTATATAATTTACTATTGGGTATTTTGATAACTGATAAAAGTGATTATCTTCCTATATTTCTTAAGATACCAGTCTCTAAAGTTTTGAAACCTTCAAACTGGTCGCATGGTAGAAACTATTGTATTAACAACAGAGACCGCTTCATGTACGATATTAGTTTGTTTGTTTGATGATGGCTTAACGGCACCACAACAACTAAGGTCAAATTGTGCCTGAGAGGTCAGATCATTCTAGAGGTAGGAAGTAAAGGAAACAGGGGGAGAATGAGAGAAATTTAAGGACAAAAGGTCAGAAAGCTGTGATCGTGAGGGGAGGTGCATGGTTGAAACAAAACCAAAGTAGAGAGGGGGTGGAAAAGGAGAACTAAATATGGTCGTAGAGGGAGGCATGATAAAGGAAGGAGATAATTTTATCCGGAGAATTTTTCTGGAAGAACTCAGCAATTGAGTTGTAGGGAGCGAGGGAATAGGTTGTACAGGGGGCAAGCAAGGAGAACGTGATGGATTGTGAGGGTGCAATGGCAATTGTTGCAGAGGGGTTGGGGGGAGCCAATAAGGCGATATTAGTGACACAGACTGAACTCGGGTTTATGAGCAAACATGTGCAGATTCTGCATATAACGTCTTTTTTTTTTCTTTTTTCTAAAATATATATTATTGTGTCCCCTTTTCTTTAACTTATCTATTATCCATGGATGGGAGTAGGATGGTATGGCTCGGGTGAGGTGGGGTGGTTAGGATGGGGGTCAGTGTTTGGGTTTTTTTTTTCTCTCCGTATTTTTTCTCTCTTTATTCTCTATTGTTGTATAGAGACATGCATGTATATAGTTATAGTAAATTTAGTATTATTATCTAGATATTAAGAGGAGTGCTCTACTCTTTATTCGTTAAGGTTTTTTAGAGCACTTTCTTTCACAACTTTTGTAATGCTATTATATATATTTTCCTATTGTTATAATATCATTATGAATTATGAATGTTGTGATGAAACAAATGAATAAATGAAATGAAAAACATTATCATGTTTGTGCATATTTATATTAAGTGAAAGAAATCATATTATCCCAAAGATAAACAAAATATTACAAAAAAGCTGTTCAAAATATTTATCAAAATTATGGCTACTACCAGGGTTGGATAAAACCACTCACCTGCTCGCCATAGGCAGCAAACATTTGATTGTGGTGGGTAGGAATATAATGATATACTGAGGTACTCGTCACACTTAATTAGGCCTCCCAAGTTTGGCGAGTGACTTGTTTTGTATTTTTCTAACCCTGGCTACTACTGGAGGCCCAAGCCCTTCCAAATAACTATAAGACTAACTTACGGACAAGATCCCTTTTGGGTCCTACATCCATGGCATTCCAGTTCCATGAGTAGTTGGATGGCCAGTTGGTAAAACCCTCATGGTGCTTGCTAGTCAACACAACATATCTAAAATCATTGCAAAAAGGACAGATAGAATTACTAACTACACTGCATAGTGTACTAAAGACATTGCTGTATTAAACAAATTTCATTGATGCAACGGAATTAAGAGAAAATAACCTGCTATTAACATCACTTAATGAAAATGTTAGCATATAAGGATAAGGAAGTCTTGGGTTTGTAGTATGGCAGCTTTTTGATGGCAGATTAGTCTACAGTTATGTTTCAAAATCAAATGATTACAGAATGGAACCTGAAAGCCACAGTTATACACAACTAGTGGAATTTTAACACCTGAGTGCAACTGTCTCACAAACTATAAAATCTTCTTAAGTCACCTCAGACTATACTCAACGGTTCAGCCATCATGGCACAACAGAAGTTAACTTCTTCAAGTCACCTCAGACTATACTCAACGGTTCAGCCATCCTGGCACAACAGAAGTTCACTTCTCAAGTCACCTCAGACTATACTCAACAGTTCAGCCATCATGGCACAACAGAAGTTAAGTTCTCAAGTCACCTCGGACTATACTCAACGGTTCAGCCATCATGGCACAACAGAAGTTAATTTCTTAAGTCACCTCAGACTATACTTAACGGTTCAGCCATCATGGCACAACAGAAATTAACTTCTCAAGTCACCTGGAACTATACTCACAGCTCAGCCATCATGGCACAACAGAAGTTAACTTCTCAAGTCACCTCGGACTATACTCAACGGTTCAGCCATCATGGCACAACAGAAGTTCACTTCTCAAGTCACCTTGGACTATACTCAATGGTCAGCCATCTTATGGCACAACAGAAGTTAACTTCTCAAGTCACCTCAGACTATACTCAACGGTTCAGCCATCATGGCACAACAGAAGTTAACTTCTCAAGTCACCTCAGGCTATACTCAACGGTTCAGCCATCATGGCACAACAGAAGTTAACTTCTTAAGTCACCTCAGACTATACTCAACGGTTCAACCAGACTATACTCAAATCACGACTATACTTAACGGTTCAGCCATCATGGCACAACAGAAATTAACTTCTCAAGTCACCTGGAACTATCACGGCTCAGCCATCATGGCACAACAGAAATTAATACCTCGGACTATACTCAATGGTCCAGCAGAAGTTAATCTTAGCACAAACAGACACAAAGTTAAGTTTTCAAGTCACCTCAGACTATACTCAACTGTTCAGTCATCAAGGCACAACAGAAGTTAACTTCTCAAGTCACCTCGGACTATACTCAATGGTTCAGCCATCATGGCACAACAGACGTTAACCTGACCAGGTAGCATAACTCAGCTCTATCATATACTGAGCACAAAACAAGAGGGCAGCAGGTCCCATTTTTGAAGATTGACTGATACTTTGCATTTTGCAAGAGGGAATGGAGATGCGTTTTGACCATGGAGATGAGTTACAAGGCAAACTTTTACATACGTCCAATTCTTCCTCTCAACTTCCATTCTCATATGCAGTTTCCTCCCTTTTAATCGAGAACACTTCTTTACAAACAATCAATTTTTCTTTAATATTAGAAAAATTAATACTGTTAAATACAGTATACTTACTGTGCACCTGAGTTTTTCAAAATTTTGGCAAAGTGATCTGCATCGAACAATTCTGCTGTAAACATTGGTCCAAAATCTGGATAAGTGAATCTTGGCGGATAGTTCTTCTGCATGAATTCCACTACTTCCGCACGAGGCTTAATACCCTTCCACCTATACCAAAACCATTCAGTCTCAAATGCCGGAACAGAGTACACACCCCAGTGCATGAAGATACCAAACTTGGCTTCATCATACCAAGCTGGAAGAGGTCGAGAATCAATTGACTTCCAGTTTGGTTGGTAATGTACATTTTTCTCCAGAGGATAATTTTGCACTTTGTGTGGAGTCAGACGCTCAGCTGAAATGATCACCAAGCAGTAAATTAGAAATAATGGCAACAAGCGAATACCAGCCATTTCCTGGAAAGAAAAAAATGTGATTGAGAATTAAACTGTGAAATTGATCACTGAAAAGTTTAAAATGAGAAAATGAGTGAAAGTAAACTATCAAAATCATATTTTAAATGCAAACATTGAAGCAACACTATCATTGTCTGTAGAGGGAAATTAATAAGTACAGTACATGGAAAAAAAGTACTATAATTATATTTCAAATTTTTCAAATGTTTCATTTGAATTAAGCATACTGCATCCATATACTCTAGTCTGTTGAACAATGTGGTATTTAGCCTCTTGCTCTAACTTAGTAGGAGTCAGGTAGCTCAGTTGGTTGAGCACACAACTGAGATGCTGGAGGTCCTAGGTTCAAAGCTCTCCCAACTAGATTTTCCACAGCTATTGTATC